>CM040174.1:0-2500 GCA_022606695.1 Vaccinium macrocarpon | reverse complement strand
GGCCCAGGCCCAGGGGCCCAGGGCCCAGGGCCCAGGCCCAGGCCCAGGGCCCAGGCCCAGCCCAGGCCCAGGCCCAGTGGCCCAGGGCCCAGGCCCAGGCCCAGGGCCCAGGCCCAGGGCCCAGGCCCAGGGCCCAGGGCCCAGGGGCCCAGGGCCCAGGGCCCAGGGCCCAGGGCCCAGTGGCCCAGGGCCCAGGGGCCCAGGGCCCAGTGGCCCAGGGGCCCAGGCCCAGGGCCCAGGGCCCAGGCCCAGGCCCAGGGCCCAGGGCCCAGGGCCCAGGGCCCAGGCCCAGGCCCAGGGCCCCCAGGGCCCAGGGGCCCAGGGCCCAGGCCCAGTGGCCCAGGGCCCAGGCCCAGGGCCCAGCCCCCAGGCCCAGGGCCCAGGCCCAGGCCCAGGGGCCCAGGCCCAGGCCCAGGGCCCAGGGCCCAGGGCCCAGGGCCCAGGGCCCAGGGCCCAGGGCCCAGGGCCCAGGGCCCAGGCCCAGGCCCAGGGCCCAGGCCCAGGGCCCAGGGCCCAGGGCCCAGGCCCAGGGCCCAGGCCCAGGGCCCAGGGCCCAGGGCCCAGGGCCCAGGGCCCAGGGCCCAGGGCCCAGCCCAGGGCCCAGGGCCCAGGGCCCAGGGCCCAGGGCCCAGGGCCCAGGCCCAGGGCCCAGGCCCAGGCCCAGGGCCCAGGCCCAGGCCCAGGGCCCAGGGCCCAGGCCCAGGCCCAGTGGCCCAGGGCCCAGTGGCCCAGGCCCAGGGCCCCCAGGGCCCAGGGCCCAGGGCCCAGGCCCAGGCCCAGGCCCAGGCCCAGCCCAGGCCCAGGGCCCAGGGCCCAGGGCCCAGGGCCCAGGGCCCAGGGCCCAGGGCCCAGGCCCAGGGGGCCCAGGCCCAGGCCCAGGCCTGGGCCCAGGGCCCAGGGCCCAGGCCCAGGCCCAGGGCCCAGGGCCCAGGCCCAGGGCCCAGGGCCCCCAGGGCCCAGGCCCAGGGCCCAGGGCCCAGGGCCCAGGGCCCAGGGCCCAGGCCCAGGGCCCAGGCCCAGGCCCAGGCCCAGGCCCAGGGCCCAGGGCCCAGGGCCCAGGCCCAGGGCCCAGGCCCAGGCCCAGGGCCCAGGGCCCAGGGCCCAGTGGCCCAGGCCCAGGGCCCAGGGCCCAGGCCCAGGGCCCAGGGCCCAGGGCCCAGGGCCCAGGGCCCAGGCCCAGGGCCCAGGGCCCAGGGCCCAGGCCCAGGCCCAGGGCCCAGGCCCAGTGGCCCAGGCCCAGGCCCAGGGCCCAGGGCCCAGTGGCCCAGGCCCAGGGCCCAGGCCCAGGCCCAGGCCCAGGGCCCAGGGCCCAGGGCCCAGGGCCCAGGGCCCAGGGCCCAGGGCCCAGGGCCCAGGCCCAGGGCCCAGGGCCCAGGGCCTGCCCAGGGCCCAGGCCCAGGGCCCAGGGCCTGCCCAGGCCCAGGCCCAGGCCCAGGGCCCAGGCCCAGGGGCCCAGGGCCCAGGGCCAGGGCCCAGGCCTGCCCAGGGCCCAGGGCCCAGGCCCAGGCCAGTGGCCCAGGGCCCAGGGCCCAGGGCCCAGGGCCCAGGGCCCAGGGCCCAGGGCCCAGGGCCCAGGGCCCAGGGCCCAGGCCCAGGGCCCAGGGCCCAGGGGCCCAGGCCCAGGGCCCAGGGCCCAGGGCCCAGGGCCCAGGGCCCAGGGCCCAGGGCCCAGGCCCAGGGCCCAGGGCCCAGTGGCCCAGGGCCCAGGGCCCAGTGGCCCAGGGCCCAGGCCCCAGGGCCCAGGCCCAGGGCCCAGGCCCAGGGCCCAGGCCCAGGCCCAGGCCCAGGCCCAGGCCCAGGGCCCAGGCCCAGGGCCCAGGGCCCAGGGCCCAGGCCCAGGCCCAGGGCCCAGGGCCCAGGGGCCCAGGCCCAGGCCCAGGGCCCAGGGCCCAGGGCCCAGGGGGCCCAGGGCCCAGGGCCCAGGCCCAGGGCCCAGGGCCCAGGCCCAGGCCCAGGGCCCAGGGCCCAGGGCCCAGGCCCAGGGCCCAGGCCCAGGGCCCAGGGCCCAGGGCCCAGGGCCCAGGGCCCAGGGCCCAGGCCCAGGCCCAGGGCCCAGGGCCCAGGGCCCAGGCCCAGGCCCAGGCCCAGGCCCAGGGCCCAGGGCCCAGGGCCCAGGCCCAGGCCAGGCCCAGGGCCCAGGGCCCAGGCCCCAGGCCCAGGCCCAGGGCCCAGGGCCCAGGCCCAGGCCCAGGGGCCCAGGCCCAGGCCCAGGCCCAGGGCCCAGGCCCAGGGCCCAGGCCCAGGCCCAGGGCCCAGGCCCAGGGCCCAGGGCCCAGGGCCCAGCCCAGGGCCCAGGGCCCAGGGCCCAGGGCCCAGGGCCCAGGGCCCAGGGCCCAGGCCCCAGGGCCCAGGCCCAGGCCCAGGCCCAGGCCCAGGCCCAGGCCCAGGCCCAGGCCCAGGCCCCAGGCCCAGGCCCAGGCCCCCAGGGCCCAGGCCCAGGGCCCAGGCCCAGGGCCCAGGCCCAGGCCCAGGGCCCAGGCCCAGGCCCAGGCCCAGGGCC
>CM040173.1:36350648-36600693 GCA_022606695.1 Vaccinium macrocarpon | reverse complement strand
TTTAATTTATGATCTTTTCGACGGAGGTGAAAGGTAAACAGAGTTTATACTTTACGCAGATGGTATACGATGGTCCATGCCGACGGGTCTCTATCTCAGACTCTGGGTTACCTAAGACTGCGTGGCTTGCAGGGATTGATTGACATTTGGCCTAAACCCACTGCAATTGCATGGAAAATAATTGCATCTTATTCAGCATTTGAGGCTCTACTCCAAATCTTTCTACCTGGAAAAAGGGTCGAGGGACCATTATCTCCCGCTGGAAACAAGCCTGTCTATAAGGTAATTGTTATGCGATGTCATCTCATTGATACCCATCAACAATTTCTGCATCTGTCCAAGTAGTGCATGAATGACTTATTTTTACTGGTGCTTGAGATATTATTCTTGAAATTTTCCCATTATATTGATGTAATCTACCTTGTTCTTATTGCAGGCAAATGGTGTGGCAGCATATGCAGTGACATTGATTACTTACCTCAGCCTTTGGTGGTAGGGATTTCTTATTTGGATCCAGTCATTATTATCCATGCGAGTGTTGGTTATCTGTACATTTTTTTAGAGGGTTTTAACTTCTGATAAGCCAGTTTTAACAATTGGAGTTATGCAGAAGCATAGAAATTCTGGTGGACTATTACTAAAGAGTGCTCTGGATTTCATGCTTCTGTACTCCTTAACCCTAACTTCAGACATTAAAGATAGATAGGATTGGGTAATAGAAATTCTGGTTGACTGTTACTAAAGAGTGCTCTGGATTTCATGCTTCCGCATTCCTTAACCCTAAGTTCAGACATTAAAGATAGCTAGGATTGGATAAGGCATATTAAGAGGTTTCATGCTTGTAAATTTCATTTTGTCGTCGGAACTCGGAAGCATGTGTTACTTGAATAATATGGCAAAGTTCTATATCATATAGATGGCAAGACTTTTCATGTTCCCACAGAGGACAACAAGCTCTTTCAGTTAAGAAACCTCTCTCATTTTTGTTCTTTGCTTTTGCCAAACAGTGATGCCGTACGCTTGTTTCAACGTTTAATATTGTTTCACAGGCTTCATATTTTTGTACCTTTACCAACTTTTTCTTACTATTGATTGCGCTCTTTAAGAAAATAGAATCCTGGGGCACAAGGATGGTATCATGTGGTGTTGCACTCTTTTAGTACTTGTTGAGAGATTGACAATCTTTGGAACTTGCTTCCTGAGAAACAGCAGTGTCTCTAGTTTTTACTTCCCATGGATCTAGTGCCTTCCTGATTCAAGTGTATTTGATATTGTTTCAATTTGTTTATCAACAGGTTTGGGATTTTCAACCCCTCAATTGTTTATGACCATCTGGGAGAGATATTTTCAGCACTTATTTTCGGAAGCTTCATCTTTTGTATTTTCCTGTATATTAAAGTAAGTTTTTTCTTTGACTGGATTAGATATCCAGTTATATTACATCTGTCTAATTTCTGATGCTTGTACTTTGTGCATACAAGGGTCGTGTTGCACCATCTTCCACTGATTCGGGTTCGTGTGGAAACATAATAATTGATTTCTATTGGGTGAGTATATTCAATTCATGCTAATATGCTATTTATATTATGTCACCTTATTTCCTTTAATTTCTCATTTATCCCTGTTTTAACGTTGTGGCTGTGACGATTGATGATTTTGGGAGAGAAGTGCAGTGATCAGTTGCAAATGCACTCTCACAATGCAGGAATATGTTTTGGATGTTTTGCTAATGAATCATCTTACTAACTGATAGTGAAGCTTCTAAGAATGTTATCCACAACAAAGATCTGATATATGCTGAAAATGTTGACCAATAATATGGAAATTAAGGGTTTCTGTGTCAATACCACTAAATTTCAGCTCTTGACACACGTTTTATCACCTCTCATGTTCTTAGAATGCATTAAAAACACATCTTGTGTGTTGCTAACTAGATGCAAAAGACGTCTGAATCCCTTGAAGCATTTGCATGTGTGCCTACTGCCTGCCCTTTATCTCTCGAAATGTAGGGACTGCCTAATTAGTGAAAAAGTCCCCTTGCATATGGCCTGGCCCTTAATGATTGTGTATGTATCTGGCAGTCTATCGTCATCTTAAATGCTCTTGAATAATGACTCTTGGTCCTTGCAGGGTATGGAGCTTTATCCTCGTATAGGCAAGAACTTTGATATAAAGGTTTTCACAAACTGCAGATTTGGGATGATGTCCTGGGCAGTTCTTGCTGTCACATATTGCATAAAGCAGGTAGATGTTCCTACATTTTTCTTTATGTGAATTTCGAATTACCTAGGGGTGGTTTCTCTGGGGGTTATTCATAGGTTGGCCAGCCTTGCCAATCGTGTCTAAAATCCCAGGGAACAATAGATGGTGGCCTCCTTGCGTGGTCAGCAACCAAGAAAGCTCACTAGTTTTTTATCTCCCTTCTCTCTCTCTTTCTGCATGGGTTATCCCAATGTCTGCCAGCCAGCAGTTGGCTGCTCTAGAATTCATGTGGGCTTCACATAATATCCGTATAGATGCTGGCCTTGTCTTATATGAAGCCAATCGGTTTCCAGTAGTCCTTCATAGGTTAATTAGCCTGTTAATTCCTTCATCTATTTCCCTCCATCAACTCAGGTCTATTACTTTGCTTCCTGATAGGATATGCTGGGGCAACAGATGTTTCAGTTTGGTTTGAGTCAATGCCTGCACCAATAGTTAGCTTTCTAGTCGGGTTCCCAGAATTTTATTCCTGAATCAAAATAAAGGCCTTTGCTTCCTGATAGGATATGCTGGGATGACTTGCTGTTGCTACTTGTTACACTACGAACTATTGAGGTGGAATAAGACCACTCTTTTTTCATGGCCTCCTGCTGAAAGGGTACAAAATGTGGCCGGGTAGGTGATCGTGTCGTTTCCGTATCAAAAATAATTTATAAAACAAAACAATTACTGCTATTTCAAATAGCGGCAAGTATTCCGAGTATCGCTCCTCAGGGATTGAAAGGCTAAGTTGCAAAGATTTCAATTGATTTCTAAATTAATTCAATAAAAGAGATGATGGTTTGATTTCCTAAAATTGTAAAATCTAAGTTAAAATAAAGCTATTTAAAGTGAAGAGAGTTTATGAGAGAAAAGTTCTAGGGTTTGAATCCACTCGACACATTTGTAACAATTCCTATGCAATGATAAAGGTTAATTATTCGAATCAATCTAGATATCGTTAGGGTTTGCGGGCCCTCACGATATCGCCAAAAGATTTTAATGAATTACCAAATAGCATGGGGTATCGCCGCCTAGCACGAACCGTCTTACTAGTACGACCCGTCTCAATGGCACGGCTCGTCTAATAGCACGGCGAGTCTTACGGAGCATAACTCATCTTACCCAGTTATCACAAACAATTAAGAAGCGTTGTATGAACGTCCATAATATCTAGAAAATGATACACAAGATGTGATGGGAAAAATTAATATTGTAAATAAATTCTCAAGTCACACAACCACGATTCAAATAGTGAAACGCTAAATCAAAACATAAATATTGTTACTAGGAGTTCGAGCTTCATCTACACCTTAGAGGAGGAGTTTAGCCGGACATCGCTAAAAAGAAGCCGCAGCCTCTTGATCTGATCGTGATGCTCTCTGCCTCTCTTTCTTTTCTCTAAGCCGCGATCTCTCTATGTGTGATAATAATCCCCCAAGCCTTCTGCCTCCATTTATAATGTTATTTACGCTGCACCACATTTTCTATTGCCAAGTTGGTTGCTGTGCATAGCCCTAGCCGATCAATCCTTTTGCAAGCCCATTAATTTATTTCCCTTGGTCTAAGTGTGATCAACTAAATTCATGAACAATGGCCCACCAGTGGATGTGATGCCATCCAATTTCTATAGCCACGTGTGGACTGTTAAAGAGTAATTTACAAGGCCCATGCTTGCTTTATCACTTGACTTTATTCGCCCACGGGCTTAGCTTCAACGGCGAGTTAAATTGGTCTTTGCTTTTCTTTATTTTATCAAAGCCTCCGAATATCTGCTGATAAGCCCCCAATACTGTAGATAATCGGGGTTTATCTTGCTCCTTTATTTCACACACACGCGCGAATTCGCACTTAATTTGGTTGATATGCGTGTAGTGGTACTTTTGTTGAGTTACAGGTTAAACATGGAAATTTAGCGCATTTTAGGGGCATTGGGAAACGCGCCGCGTTATCAAGGGCCACGTGCCCCATGGCACGCCAACACCGGGCCTCATGTGCCTCGAGGCGACGATTCGGTAGAGGCCCGGGAATGCGAAAAGTTGGTGCTTCGAAGCCGTTCTTTACGTTCCCAAAAACTCCCGGTGGGGTCCGGGCTTGAACGCACACTCACAAGACCGGGGTTCATCTTCCCCGAGGGTCACACAATCCATTTGAGTCCATTGGAAGACATCCGGAAGCATGCAACTCAAGCGGATTGATTAAAGGAGTGAAATTCAAGTTTAGCAGAACTTGGATTGATCCAAAGGAAACTTGGATTGATCCAAGTTTCATCAAATTCCAGCAGAGCCTTTTGGATCGATCCAAAGGAAAGTTGGATCAATCCAACTTCATCAACTCTTCAACAGACCATTTTGGATCATTTTGGATCGATCCATGGTCAAGTTGGATCGATCCAACTTCACAAAACCACCAGCAACATATTTTGGATCGATCCATGGTCAAGTTGGATTGATCCATCCTCACCAAATTTCTCAACAGACCACTTTGGATCGATCCATGGTCAAGTTGGATCGATCCAAACCTCAGACAAAACTTCACCAGAGCAGTTTGGATCGATCCAAAGTCATGTTGGATCGATCCGAACATGCCCAGACAGCCAATTTGATTCACTTTTTGTACTTGCCTTTTATGGAAACTTTTTATGTTTTGTGAGAGCTTTATGGGATATTTTGTAGAGAGAGAAGGGGAAGTGTATATTTGGCTCTCCCCTTTCTCCTTCCCAACCACTTCTTCTTCTTTCATTTTCCTAGGATATTTTTGCTCTCCCCTCTCTCCTCCATGGAAGAGAACCAAGCTCTCTCTCTCTAGTTTTCTTCATGTAAGTGTTAATCTTATGTTATTTTCATGTTTATTAATCTTGTTACTCTTGTTAAGCTCTCTCAATATATGTAGTTTATTTTCAATTCCCCCCAGTATTTGAAATTCATGTTGTTCTAGCTATTTCCTTAGGAAACACTAGGTTCTATTGGTTGTTAGCTAATTTCTTAAGTATTAAAGTGTTAGGCCAACTTAGTATACAACACAACAACAACAATAACATAACCCATTTAGTCCCCAATAACTGGGGGTACGGGCGGGGGATGGATAAGAGACAGACCTAACCTTTGGCAATAAATGCACAAAGTGACTGCTCTCAGAGTACCATTGAAACAGATGGATTGGAGACAGACCGAATCTTTGGCAATAAATGCACAAAGTGGCTGCTCATAGAATACCACTGAAACAGTGGCCCCCCTATACAATCACGTTTGTTGCAGAATAATGCCCTCAAATCAAAGCTAAAAGGCATCAGAGAAGGCAGACCCAAGAATTATTTTGATTTATGTGCACATTACCATGCTTCTTTCATTCAGCATCCAGAGCATTGGCGTTGCACAATTTAGGCCAACTTAGTATCTTCCTTATAATCAAGTTTATTTGGTCATTTGTTATGTTCTTTATTTCCCTTATAAAATTAGTCATGGTTCACTTAGTAATTACCGAGTAGTCGTTATAGGCTCGGTCATGGGTGATTAGCACCCCGTGACTTAGGTTGTTTCACTCTCCTCGCCATATTGCAAACATTTCTTATTAATCAAAGAGTTAGGATTAATTTTATGTATCAAAATTTAGATTAGTTAATCCCGTTGATCACGCGTAGACAAGGGCGTGACGACTTGGCACGTGTGATGCTTCGGGCTATGTCAATCAAAATGTTTGTATTAATGGCACAAGAATCCTATTCTTTGAGAAACACCATTTCTAGTTAAATGAATTTTAAGTACCAAATCTTCCGTTCGGGGTCGTTTAACGACGCCCCGAGCCGGTTATCTTAGAGGAGAATGAATCGGCCCAAGACATGGGTGTTGTGAACCCCTTGACTTAGCCTTGTTTTTAATTAGTCTTTTAATCTTCCGAGTCATTCACGAAGTTAAAGTGAATTCCACCCCCAAATTACAAAGCCAAAGTTTGCCGCGTTAAGGCTAAAATCAGCACTCGCGAACCAAACAACACGCTCAGCACATTAGGTCCCTGTGGACTCGACCTGAACTTCCGGTTATTATGCCACGCGTCACTTGAACCCTACGCTTGGGGAAATCATATTCGATATACAATCCAAGGACACAAGCATCTGAAAAACACGCAAACAAAAAATTGTACTCTAAGCTATGATGCACCGACACGCCTCCGGGGTGCCGTATCGCAGTGTCCCGACACGGGGACACGGCGGGACACGTGTCCCGACACGCCACGTGGCATGGGACACGGCTGTAGTACTTTTTTGTATGGGGACACGGGGGGACACGGCTGGGGACACGGTGAGAGAGAGAGAGAGAGAGTACAGAGAGCGAGAGAGAGAGAGAGAGAAGCCGTGAGAGAGAGAGTGAAGAGAGAGAGAGTACTGCACTTTGGACTTTGCCATCGGTGCTTTGCCGTGCAGATCTGATATTTTAGGGTTTGAAATGGATTAGTCGGCTGATGAGGAGGAAGATGAGAGGTATATATAGGCTAAATTATAGTTTTTACCCTAATTTTTTGAGTAATTATAAATTTACCCCTAAAAGTTTTTAAAAAATTCAATTTTACCCTAAAAGTTTTAAAAAAATTCAATTTTACCCCCGAAAATTTTAAAAAAATTCAAATTGACCCCTAAAAGTTTTTAAAAAATTCAATTTTACCCTTGAAAGTTTAAAAAATTTCAATTTTACCCCTGAAAGTTTTAAAAAAATTCAATTTAACCCCAAAAAGTTTCAAAATATTATATGTATATATATATATATATGTAAATAAATAAATATACACGTGGTGTGTCCCCCGCCGTGTCCGTGTCCCCATTTTTTTAGGATTGCCGTGTCCGTGTCTGTGTCCGTGTCCGTTTCCGTGTCCGTGCATCATAGACTCTAAGTATCAAATTAAATAGACTTAACTAGGATAAATTAGGGGCTTATGTGAACATTTTTTGCGTGCCTATCAGTAGGCCAAATGTCCACACTATCACAGCCCTTTGTTTGGCAGGGAGACCCGACCATTGACTGCTGCAGTTGTTGTCTGTAGGGTATGTGACACCCCACAAGTTGAACAGTGCTGACTGCTGAGCCAGGCGATGATATTTCAGATTGTTACAACACACGTTGAACAGTTTAAGTAGAAGTGAATAGGTAAGAATTAGAAAAACCCTTCATGTCAATCTATCTCCATAGGAGACTATAAGCAAAAGACAGCATCCCTAGATCTTGCAAAACCCATCACCATTACCTGATAAGAGCCAGAGGATAGTACCTTCCCAAGCAATAGTACCTCGATTTGGCTCTAGGCTAGAGTTTTACTCCTGTTCAGTCATGTGGGAAAGCTGACATACAAGTTGCAGATAGACTGTGGTAATGCCACAGCTGTGTGTCCTATCATGTTGTGTCAACCTCGATCTCCTAATTCTCTAGACAAAAATGTTTTTCTTTTTTATACATTCTCACAATTTGGAATAGCCATTCCTTATAGAGAATTTCAGAGGGAAAGAAACTCTCTTCGAGTTTTGCGAAGGAACATCCCCACCGGGTGTCTGACTGTTAAGTTAAAAATTAGTTGGGGGTCCCCTTTTTTTGGGTGTCCTGTATCCCATTCCATTATATAAACATTAGATTCCTCCAATTTATAGAAGACCATTCAGGCAGTTTTTTTTTTTTTTTAACTTTTTAAACAAAAGTAACAGTCGTTGCTATTTGCTGGTAAATAGTCAGAGCATATTTGGAATTGTCTTTCATTCCAAGGCATAACCTTCTTGTTTGGTTAATAGGAGTTAACCAATTAGACAACGCAGACCTGAACCTAACCAAACCTACTCATTAGTCAGAAATTTTGGGGAACTTGACCAAAACATTAGCATGAAAATCGGACCAATCTCTGAAGGTCAGCTTTGGTTCATTCTTGTGTTTATCAGTATGCCTGTGCTTGTAGGTGTGAACTGTCATCCAATGCAGTGTGAGTTTTGGGCATTATTTATGTCCCTTTGTTCTAAGTGTTCTTGCATTACCTCACAGTATGAAGTGAATGGGAGAGTGGCTGATTCCATGCTCGTAAATACAATATTGATGCTAGTGTATGTTTCAAAGTTCTTTTGGTGGGAGGATGGGTATTGGAACACAATGGACATCGCACATGATAGAGGTTAGTTGGTTCATCATTATTTTCATGTTTTATGTGCATATGTAGCAGATCGAAAAAAATAAATAAAAAATCTGTTACAATCATATCTTTTTGTGTTTATTATTAATCGTTGTATCATTTTAGTTTGAACTTTTATAATTTAGTACTTTTTTAAAAAGGAAATCTTAAAGATGTAGGAGGCCTAATATCAAGAGTTTGTTTTGTGTTTATTATCGAGAGTTTTCCAGATACAGTTGCTTCGGTAGATAGGATTTTTTTTTATTTGAAGTCAATATAAACTTACTTTTGTATACTGTCACAAGAGGGATTTTAAGTGGATTAACTAGGATGTCAATTGAAAATGAGTTCTTGGATAATTTAGTACGATAACTCAATTGAAGAATATGCTATAAAAAAAAATGCAATAAGAATTTTTTTTATTTAATTTGATCAATTGTGCTGATCATAAAGGCTCTATTGTACTATGATTTTTTCGATAGCTAAAAGTACAATTAACCTTGATTTTTTGACTTGTATGTCATTTTATTTTTTAAACTTACTAGCAAGTGGGCAACCAAGATTGGGGTTGGGGTTGGGCAACTCAAACCTCCGGGCCGACCCTCTTAATGGAAATATATTGTTATTCAGTGATTTGTTTCTGCAGCTGGCTTTTACATATGCTGGGGATGCTTGGTTTGGGTCCCCTCTATCTATACTTCTCCCGGAATGTACCTAGTGAATCATCCTGTGAATCTTGGAGCTCAGGTACACACTTTCACAAATGGCTGTATTAAAAAAAGGTTGGCTGACACTTGTACTGTTACTTTTCAACCATAAATCTGTGTACAGATTTTGTACAAATCTGCTGTTTTGGGCCTCCTTGGGGTCCCACATGAATGATTGGAGCCGGTTTTTTCAAAATAATATTTACTTGTACCCCATAGAAAATCAACTAAATCAGGTATCGGAAAATACTTCATCAGTTCATCCAGTTTTTAATTCAGATCTGTACTAGTAGTCTTGTCCACTTTCCAATTTGTTTGGTCAAGATGCACAATACATCCTTTTTCCTCATGGAAGTATGAACCATGTTTCATCAATCATCTTTCTCATCGAACGACGTTGTGGCTCGAATGTATCGATTTCTAGAGGGAGAAGGGTGATAAGGTTGGGGTTTCATGTTTTAGAGCATGGGGAAGGAGGGTTCTGCAGTGCGTCCGTGGTGGTGAATAGCAGTGGCAATGGGTGGTGGTGCACCGTCGGTTGCATTTTCATTTTTATATAGAAATTGTAATAGAAGTGGGTCCAAGTTCTTTTGGTGAGTGAGGGCTAGGGCTGAGGTGGGGAGAGGGTGTGGTACTTTTCTCTAATATTGAAATACTTTCCGATATTGGGTAGGTGAATGTGTGTTTTTTTTTTCTTTCCTGTTCAATTTTTTTATTCTTGAAAAGTAAAAGAGGAGTTCTTGTACTTAATCCATTTGCTTTATCTTGCACACCTGTGGTGCAGTTAATGAATAAGGATTCTACACCAATATGATTAGTTTACGGTCATTCTAATTCAGAGTGAAACATCAAGATGGTTAAGGCCCGAGACTTTAGGGTTTGCTCCCTCTTAGGCTTTAGATTCAAAACATCTTAGATGCTATCAATTCTTGTGGGGCTAGTGCATATGGGGTTCTGCCTTGGCTTTAATCGGGCTCTCTGATGGTGGATGGTGGGATTGGTTCTCAAGGATTAGTCGAGGTACGCGAAAGTAACCCAGACACACCGATGTTATGAGAAAATAAAAGAAAAAGGAAAAAAAGTAGTTTAGAGTGAAATCTATTGGATGAGGATAATCACTTTGTTGTCTTAACAAATGTATCCTTTCTTTCCAGCTTGCTGTCTATATTTTGATAGCAGGCATTCTATGCACATACATCAACTATGACTGTGACAGACAAAGGAAAGAATTCCGCAGAACAAATGGCAAGTGCTTAGTTTGGGGAAAAGCTCCTTCAAAGGTATTTTACTTTCTTTAGACTATCTCCAACCTTGTGTTTAATTTGCATTTTTAGAGGTTTCTATACCACGCTTTCAGCTCAAGGGTAAGAATATATGTGTTCACTCTTTATATAGATTCAGGCGGCATACATAACAACTACTGGTGAGACAAAAACCAGCCTTCTCCTGACCTCGGGATGGTAAGCTTTCCACTCATATGAGTCAAATAGTTAATAAAAAGTTGTTTCTGCTGAAGTCCTGTACTTTGTGCTCATGCAAAATGAGGGGTTGATATTTGATTCCCGGATTAATTGTGGATAATGGATGGGATTATGTACGTCACAGGATTAGTTGTACTATCTTTGGTAGCTTGGGATAAAGAGTAGGATAAAGGGCTGATTGAAAGAAAAAAAAAAAAAAAAGAGTGGAATAAAGGAATGAGAATTATTTTCGACCATTGGATGAGGAGGATATCTAATCCGAAAGGGGCAGACTAGCTAGTACCCCACACGAGGCTCTATTTCCTGAAATGATTTGGAGGAATGTAAAGTTTGTGTTGTGTTAGCCCACTTAGCCCAAAGATTATTGCATTGCATTTGTAATGCAATGGTCATTGGTTCTATTTGGTAGACGGTGACACATCAACAATAGATTGGTCTAGGAATCCACGGGAAAGATCCTATACAATGAGTGTCATATCCATTCAAAATTATTGGCAGGAAAAAAGGTAAGGTACTGTAGGTGAATCTGGAAAATATAAGTAGTCAGAGAGGAGGAGGGTGGGAGCTTCAATTAAATTCATTCCTCCCGGCGTATCAAACGAGCCCTATCTTTTGTTAATCTCATGGGCGACAAATATCGTCTACAAATAAAGGGGGAATATGTTCTAGTTTAATCCGGTGTATCAAACGAACCCTTTTTTTCCTCCAATTTAGTGATTTCAAGTTACCGTTTGATTTGACTTTTTTGTGTTACGGGTTTTACAGGTGGGGCCTATCTCGACATTTCCATTATGTACCAGAAATATTAGCAGCTTTCTTGTGGACTGTGCCAGCTCTTTTCAACCATGTAAGGCTTTGCTTTAGAGAATAGCTGCAGTTCCTTCAATTATGGATACCGTATGGGTTCCATTCATTCTTTCCCCCTTCTGCTTTTGCAGTTTCTTCCTTACTTCTACGTGATGTTTCTTACCATCCTTCTCTTTGACCGAGCGAAAAGAGATGATGATCGATGTCGCTCAAAGTAAGCAAGACATGCTCTTCTGTTTAATGATTTCATCACATATTTATGGACTTTGCCCCGCAAATATTTAATGTACGATGTGAGGGAAAGAAATTAAATTTGTGCCTTGGAGTACCCATGCCAACCAGACAGGTCGCTTATAACTCAAACACTCAACCAAAAGATGGTGCTAATTATTCTGGATGATTGAAAGCAAATTTTGACAAGGTGGTGGTTGCAGGTATGGAAAATATTGGAAACTATACTGCGAGAAGGTCCCCTACAGAATTGTTCCAGGAATATACTGAGAGATGACATGTGGGTTTGAGCACAAACATCAGCTCGACTTTGCGGTGGATGATATGAACGACCCTCAAACTTACCAATGTTATTTTCGTTGGGCTTTCCCTTTTGACTAATCTGAACTTTGGCAGTTTTTTATTTAGTGGTTTTGGGTTATCATTGGCCACTGAAATGTTGTACTTGTTGGCTGATGTGCTTTAGTGTTTGCTCATTAATCTTCTACTTGTGCCAAATTGCAATGGTAATTTGGCTTTATTCAGGTTCAAGTTGAGAGTTTTTAAGATATCCTTACTAGCCACTCGAGGCACCGAATTGCTCCAGAGGATACTGAGTTAGTTACTCTTTTTTTTTTACTTCCTCCATCCCAATTTGTTTGCTCACAATGGAAATACGTGCAATTTCAAATCCCTTCAAAATATATTTATCTATATTATTTTTTAATTTGGTGTAAAAAAAAATTTAAAAATATTATACAAAAGTATATTTTTTTAACATCTACAAAAAAATACACGTTTTTCAAAGCGAGCAAATAAATTGGGATAGAGGGAGTAATTATTATTAAACTGAGTTAGTTACTCAGCTGGCCTTTCATGTCATGATGGGACTTTGGTTTGTTCGGTAATGTTTTGAATTTTTTTTTAAAACTCATGTCCAGATTAGCTTATGCCCCATCTTTACTAATCTTGGGGAATCAATTCCATTGCTCCCCAATCAAAGCCGGAGCCAATGCCCCATACAGTGCCTACTCTGAGTTTACCGGGCCAGATGCAAACTTTTTTAAATGGGACCCCCTTTATATATTCCCCGAAAGATTAAAAAAAAAATACCTTAAAGAAAATGAAGCTGAATAATCTTTCTTCTAATTGAAAAATATACTTGAGTTTGCCTGTTAATAATCGTAGATCACCATCAACAGGCCGGAAATTGACTGGAAGAGTGCACAGGGATCGTCTGTCATAGGAACCCAGTTTGGTGCTCAGATTTCGTTCTTTTAGTGGTTCTGAGATAGTACTTGGGTTTGGAGCTGGGATTTTGTTTATTGAGTATCTGGATTTTTGAGTTTCGGACACAGTTTTCGAGCCAGAGAAGTCTTCTTCTCAACTGATAACATGGAGGCTAGTAGGTCTATCAACGGATCGGATTTTATCCGGATCCGAATTTGATATTTCAGATCCGATAATCCGGAATTGAAAATTCTAATAAAATTCAGATTGGATCTAAGTTTATCTGATCCGGATCAAATCCGACCCATATTATTTCTCCAGTGGACCACTGGAGAAATTTTCGACAAGATTCCATCCATTTGGGAAGAAATGAATGATAATCTGTATCCCTTAGAGCTAGAGTCATCTGGGTTTGATACGGGTTACCATAAATTCCATTTAGGTGAATCATCCCGGTCTTGTACCAAGCGAGGGCGGTGCCTAATGAAGAACACGAGGAGATTTCTCTTCATTGTGCTCCTATGGATATTGAGGCAACTTTTCATCGTCTATTGGATGGCTGAGTATTTTATTGTGCAAGGGGAGCATAACGACCAAGGATTCTTAGAGCAACAAACGAACCAAGCTGCTCGCAAGTAGCTTGTGGCTCGGCTTGTTAAGGCTCGCTCGGCTCGTTTAGTAAACGAGCTCAATAGTGCATGGTAAAACTTACTCATTTAAAGAGACTTGTTAAGTAAACTATATTGGCTCAACTCGTTTACAAGCAAGCCAAGCTCGAGTTATACAAAGTTCTGCTCGGCTTGACTCGTTTACACCTCTACCTCTAGCCCTAGCTAGGGTTTAGCAATCCATAAGAAAATACATACTCTGTTACTAATAAAAATTAGGTAAAAAAATACTTAGAAACGTGGCCACCTTATGTATTTATACACGAGGAAACCCTAAAACTTATTTTAACTAGGAAAGGATTACTATATATCATATAAAAGAAATAAAATAACTTTTGTAAAGTAAATGATTCCTCACCGAAAGCATTTGGCATTGCAACAACCAATTCAAAACGAGCCCTTCTGTCAGTAAATAAACGGCCAAAGATGGTAATTATTGGTCAATGATCAGTAGCAGAAACGAAACGAAACCAAAACTACTATTTCAATGAATAATGATAGAGACATATACTTTGTGTCATACCTAATTATATCTCCATTCACATGGGGTGTGGACCCCACATGTGGATTCCATATATGTCTCACACCTCATGTGAGTGGGGGTGTGGCACAAAGTATGTGGCTCTAGCATTTTTGTATTTCAATTGTCAAGTACCTTCTGATATGTGTCCGGTAGTTTTTTTTTTTTCAGAAAAATGCTAGAGGCACACAAAAATGCACACCACAAACCACGCATGTCCTAAAACACTCCAGACAAATGGAAGAAGAAGACGATCGAACCAGCCCAGCCTCCGCCACCGACGTCCTCCACCACCACCAGCAGCCAACAAATTGATCAACAAAATCAAAAAAATCAACAAAAAACCGAACATTTATGCACATGAAAACCAGCATCTAATTTTGCATGAATTCAAAATCTCCAATTTCACAACCCTTGAAACTACAGACTACGAACTACAGACTACGGAAATAATCTCCCACTGGGTGATATTCTGAAGTGGGATCTAAAAAGAGACGAGGGGGTTGCGTTTTTCCATTTTTATGCTTAAACTATGGCTTCTTAACTTTTAGACTAAAGTCCAAGAATCGAATGACCATTCTCAAACAATAAATGAGGATTTAGACCTTATCCTTGCTTAGATGGAATCTGTGTAATTCTTTGAAAATTACTTTAGAATCCAGTGACTAGGCGCCGTCAACAGGATTAAATGAAGGTTTGATAAAGGATTTGGAGATTTTCTTCAACATGCTTGAACTTCCTTTGGAAGAAATTGCATAGGAGAGAGCAACTGGTTTTTTTGTTGACAGAAATTGCTGGTGACTGCCGGTGATGGTGGACGTCGGCGGCGGGGGGCTGCGGCTGATTCGATCTTCTTCTTCTCTACTCCTTCGTCCTTCGATCTTCTTCTTTTACCCTTTGTCTGGAATCTGGATCGACGGCGGGGGGTTGGGGGCTGGGGAGTTTGTGTTTTAGAACAAGAAGCTTGGGTTTTTTTTTTTTTTTTTTCAAGTCAGTAATAAAGATGGGGCCACTGTCACATAAGATTTGTGGTGTGTCATTTTTTTGCGTGTCTAGCATTTTCTGTTTTTTTTTTCCTCTCCCTTTTTTCATAAATCTAGATGACCAAAAATCTATGATTTACATAATTTTCGTAAAGTTTATAAACATGTCCAAATATTAAATTAACCGACATACAAATTTTTTTTTGAACTGAACCGACATTCAAATTGATAGTCATTCTTTTGCTTTCCACTCGCTCCTAAACGGGATAGTAAAAGCTTATAGGTAACTAATCTTTCTAAGACTCTGTTTATTTGTCAAGAATGTTATGTAAAAAAATTAATTTTTAAAAGAGTGAAATAAAATGAAATGAAGGAAAGAGAAATTTACTCTCTCGTAAATATTCACTTATAAAGGATGTTTCAAGGAAAGTGTAATTGGTAGAAATAAACTTTCTCACAACACATAATTCCTTCTTTTTTTTAGGATGCATTTTGAAAAAAAGTGAGTCATAGTAGAAAAAATAATTTTGTGAGACCCATTATTTTTCTGATAAATGAATACCCCAAGAATTATGGGAAATTTAATTTTTTCATCATTTTTTATACTTTCTTGACAAGTGAACGAGGCAAAAGAAGGCCAAACTATTAATTCTCTCAGAAATAACAGAGCCCCCTCTTTCCATGTAGAAGTTGTTAGCCCTTTCTCTCGCACACTGAACATTCACCAATGGTCTTTCAAAACAAATAAAATGAGATCGGACGTAAAACAAATTAAAGAAGACCGGAGTCACCGGACGTAAATCTTTCATAGCTCCTGCAGTTTCCAACAGTAAAAAGTGAAACCTAAAAAACAGACAAGTTGCAGAGCAGAAAGATAAAAGCTTCTACTCCCTCCGTCCCATAAAATTTGATCACTACGAAATTACGTGCAATTTTCAAACTAAAAAATAATGTATTTACCAAAATAATTTTTGAATTTTTTTTACACCGTATAAAAGTTCTCAATAAGATCTATCAAACAAGATCCATATTAATTATGGTTCATTAAAAAAAGATCCATATTAATTAAAAAATTATTTTCGTAAACACGTTATTTTTTAGCTTGAAAATTATACGTACTTTTGTAGTGATCAAACTTTATGGGACGGAGGGAGTAAAACAAATGGTTACACATTGCAAATTTAAGGAGCAAAGAACACAATTCTAAAACAGAAGATAGAACACTTCGGACAAGGTATCCAAAAAAACTATACAATGGAAAGTCCACAGCATGGTCTCTTAATAAAAAGATAAAAAGGCACAAAGTTCAAAGCTCGAATCTTTTGATACCGCAGATGATAAATTAAAGCAGCATTCTCCACCTATCCCTGCCCAGGTAGCATCTGACATCTGTACAGCTCCTCCCACAACGAAAGACAGTCTCAGCTACACCTCTATTCTCACATCCAACAAGAATTTACAAAGCATTGATGAGCCTGCACATCCAAGCAGTAGAATTGGAATAGGAATCATTGGAATAGGAATCTGCATTGAGGTTCTTATAAAATCAGCATTTCAACTTGACGGGCTGTTTCCCATTTTTAGCACAAGTGCTAAAAGTGCTAAAATAGTTTTATGTATGTGACAAGAATGATGTGTCTCTAAATCCGTGCTTAGCACTTTTAGCAAAAATGGGAAACCACCCCAAAAATAAAAATCCAAACTGACTACCAGCAGCACATGTAACATAAGATAGTGAACCTTGATACAAACTCCGATACAACAGAAATGAAGTTTCACTAATAACATATTTCAAGAAGGAAAGGCAATTGCAAGGCCTTGTAAGGAAACATAATGAATTCATCGCAATAGAATTAGTTAATTAGTTAAAGTTCAAATTATAAAAAATTAAGTAGGATTTATATGGGTCTATAACTACAGAAAACATCATTGTTGACCGACGAGTTGGCACTTTCATTCTTTCATGCGTACATTGAGCAGGCAGAGCAGCCCTCATAGTTTCTACTGCAAAATCCTAACACACCAAGGGCATGAGGATAAGAGTGGAGCCAACGAAAGTAGTCTTGGCATAATCCCCTAAGGATGCAATAGCAAATTCATGAAAACACTTCATAACTGTTTTGATAAAATAAAATTGTTACAAATAAATGTAGCCCCAGAATAGGCATCGCTGAAAAGATCCAAAAATCTCTAGGAGCATATATATCGGAATTAGAAGCTCCAACATCAACTTAGAAAGTTGATATGCTTTTAGTAACCTTCCCGTATTGACTGGACATCAACTGTGTGTAGAGGGCACATAAAATCATTTTCAAGTGCAGACTGCGATTAGATTAATTAGGAAACGATATAGATTTCTCGTCTCTTATGTGATTATGCATGTCATTAGTCCATTAGAAACCTATGATAGAGGATATGTATCCTACGATTCATATTGTTTCCTTTGTATAGAAATCCTACGATACATCGCGTATCCTATAATATATAGGCGTATCCTGATTCAGGACATATCCTACAATTATTTATTGGAAAGAAGTTGGACCTAATTTTAAGAAGCGGAACCCCAAAGGCTTTAATATAAGCCGTTTGATCTAACTATGGCGACATTCAAACCATTTAATAGAAATTCAACCTGAATGTAAGGCTTGAATAAAAAAATAACCATCTTTGATTGTGTTTTGACTGAATCATATAATGGCTCTTCTTTTTTTTCTTTTCATAACTAAGGCAGCGAAAAGCCTTAATGTGATAGACTCCAAGTAGAGACTTGAAACTTTACATCTTGAAAACTTTATTTTATTTAAATGTGCATAGTTTGTTGGTATGATTGCAAACAAACTAATTTGCTGCCTAAACATATTAATTATGGTTAACGTTGTTGAAGCATAAACTAATTTAGTATTTTGGCACAAGAAAATAAAGTTCAAACAAGCCCAATTAACAAAGCCCAAAGATGAAGATATTTTTGAAGGAGATATAAATGTCTAGTTTGTAGAAGCTCTAAAATATCTAGCATATAGAAGCTCTAGAATATCCTTGTGAAATATCTAGATTTTTTTGTGAGAATCAGTCATATGTGTACTTTTAAAATCTACCTAAAAGTTGATCTTGTATGAAAAGATCTTTGGACTAGAGCCTTCCATGAAGTAGTATAAATAGAGATGGGATCTAGCAACTTTGTACCAAGGCAAGAAAGTTTGAGTTCAAGTGTAATACTAATACCCTCCTTCGCCACTCTAATTGCAAGTATTTCTACCTCTTCCAAAATCTCGTCCAACTCAACTTTAGAAACTCCTACTCTTCTTCCAATAAATTGCAAGTATTTCTATCATAAGCTATGCAATACGTATCCTGATACGATTTATAAAATGAAAAAACCGATATATGATACATATCCCGATTTAAAACACTATTACTCGTAAAGCTATTCATTTTGAAATTTGCAAGGTAACTCAACACTAATCAGCTAAAAATGAAAAATCTAACTTACCCCATAAGCTAGGTTAGTCAGAAATGGGTGTTATCCTTCCTCATCTACAGACTGTGATGTACATGTGGAAGTTGACTCTACCTCTGCAGGATCTGGAGATGTATCTGCAATCAGAAGGTAAAAAATGGTGCATAGAAAATCAAAATCTGAAATGAACATAAAGGGTATTGATAATGACCGAGCACCATAGTTATATTTATGTATAAAAAAATAAAAAATAAAAACAATACAAGTCTTGTTGACTGGCCATATAATGATATCCAATCTGCAATTAGGAGGTAAAAAATGGTCCATAAAAAATTAAAGTAAATCATTAACATACAATGAAATAACATTAATAATGTCCGAGCACCACAGTTACATTTATGAAATTGATATCACCACATACAACTTGTTGATTGGCCAGATAAGGCAAAGGAAATTAGTATTGAATTACGAATCAATAGGGATCACTTTGGCATTTGAAGGCGACATATTGATGGTCAAAATACATAACTGGTGGACAGCAAATACTGCAAAACATGTAGTATAAAATACAAAGGGGGGTGGTATAGCTGATCTTCCACTATTAGTCCGTTGGGATTACTCGTCCCATGACATTACATATCCTAACTACTCTGACAAATCAAAGATGTCCTATATATCAACCTCTAATGCCTTTCATGCACCTCCCTTTGAATTTAGAATGAAATCATCCCTACCAACACCACCTTAACCAAGAGCATGCAACTAGATGCAATTCGTTCTAAAAGTCAAATTTACCGACACTCTGGTAAGACCATACAGAAGTAACTAATACATAAACAAAACTCTATACTTCCCATCCGATGCAGAATGGAAATAATCACTTAGTATTTAAGAGATAGCACATTTAGTTTTTATTGTTTTAGTTACGCGTGTGCACAAGTCAGGTAGGGTCGGGGTTGGCACTGACCCGCCACCGACAGATCAACTATCTGGAACCGCCCGATATGCTATTTTCAGGGTCGGGTCGGGTCGGGTTGGCCGGGCAAAAAAAAAATTGGGGAGAGACATATACAGTTTACAAAGAAATGGGGTCCTCTCAATCTCTCACAAATGCATCACCAAGAACAAAGTCCGAGTAAAAGATGAAGAATAAACTTGTTGATTAAAAGTTCCATTTGTCTAATAACACTTCAAAAAAAAGCAAATTAATTGAAATGATTTTCGTATCCACAAGCCCCAAACTTATCTTATACATCACATAGAACAACAACATGTAAAAGGTAAAACCTACTCACATAAGAACAAATTTTGAATCTTGAAGGCTTGAATGCCATTCGCCTAAATCACAGCGGGTTTAATGTCGACCCCTTCAACTTTTTCTCTTTCCTTGGGCCTAGATTATCCCAGAAAGAATGAATCGGTGGGGTGGGTTTTTTGAAACTCTTGAGTGAGAGAGAGAAGGCGAAGAGAGGAACAGGAGTATTTATCAGGTATGGCTGAGCAAAAGTGGGGTGGGTTTTGTACTGAGTAATTATTTTTACGAAATACTATGGGCAGCTGTATAAAGTGGTAAAGGCTATAGCTGTTTTCAGTGGGTGGGAAATGGCAGTGGTACAGCTGTATAGGTGTAAACGCGATGATCCCAATGTAACAACCCGTCCTCGCCTTGTACAATATTGTCCGCTTTGGCCGCCCAAGCTCCATGGACTTCCCAGTAAGTCACCCATCCCTGGATTGCTCCAGGGTGGGCACACTTAAGTGTGAAGTTCCAATGAGCTTTGTCGTTCACACGGCTTTAAAAGGTGTAGGTTAGGGCATTATCTATTCTCTTATATCATAGAACTCCATTGCATCCAAGTGGGTCTTGGGCTATCACTCCCAAAGTTTCAATTCTCAAACAAATGAATGATTGATTTGACAAATGCAAAAATATCTCAGGCAAATGCCATAACTAATTGTAGTCGGTCGGTTTCGGTTTCACGGGTTTGAATTGGCTTAACCTGCAACTCGACCCGAAACCCGCATAAAACTATTCTTCCAACCCTCCAACCAACCGCTACTTTGAAACAAAACGACAGCTGGCGTTCGGGCCAGGCCGGTCCGGTTGGCTAGGTTTGCGAGATCCTTGCTCACCCCTAGTTTTGGCTATAAATTCCTCTAGAAGATTCCGCTTTAGGTGTCATCTATTTTGGCAAGTTTCTTTTATTCTCTAGTATCAAATTTGGGAATATTCCAAATCTTTTGATTTTGGTAACTATTGAGTCAATTAGTGATTCACTAGGATTTAGCTTCCTATTTTGTTTTGTTGATTCCATTTTTGTCTTAGTTCTCCACTAATATAAAAGGAGTTGTAGGGTAGCATTATAACTTGGTTATTTATGATTTGATAAATGAAAATTTGAGAAGCTTAAACAATATCGTTTGTCCGTAGAGAGTATCTCTGGTTCGAACTTATTTGTGATTGTCCTTGTGCGTGTTCTTCTTTTTCAGCACGCTCCCCTACATCACCACCATTCATTCAGAAATACTAACACAGGGCGACAACAAATCAGGAATGGGAAGGGGATTTTCTCTGATCAGCTAATTTGCATCCTCTTGAGCTCTTTTACACACGCACACACAAAAAGAAAAAAAGAGGAGGATGAAGGTGGCCCAAACGTAGGAACGCTGTGACTTAAGAGATCACAGAGAACACCCCAGTAGTCTGATACCTAACATGTCTGAAGATGATGTTGTTACTTGGTCTCTCACCCCTAATGGTAATTTAAGTGCAAGGTCAGCTTGGCAGGCAATAAGGAATGTGCTACCTGGAGTCAATTTGCACAATTTGGTCTGGTTTCCACATCACACCCCCACGATGGTTCCTCATTTCAGTGAAGGGTTTTCATGGTAGACTTGCCACTAGAGATAAACTAAATGGGGAATTGCATCACATTCAAGTTGAGCACTATGCTCTGGCCCATAAGAGAGCCATTATGACTCACGATCACCTGTTCTTTGAGGCGCATTTCTCTAAGTTGGTTTAAAAGGCTATTTTGTACAAAAAGGGGGCTATGGTGGATATTTCAGAGAGGTCTACTACTTTCAGGAATTTGCCTGTGGTCCATGGAGAAGGAAACTCAGTCAAAGTCATGATTTTCAAATTTTCTCTCTCTCCAGCTACCTACCACCTTTGGCGAGAAAGATACTCCAGATTTTCAAACAGAATAGATGTGATTGTCTGGGAGGGGAACATTTTTCAACTCTAGAGCAGGATATTCAGGCTAGTCATGCTGCTTGGAGAGGTATAGAGTCCTACTGATGAGAAGAAGGGAAGCAGGTCCTGTCCAGCCTTCTTCCATCCAGTGCTGTCCAGTTCTAAATTTTTTGGGCCAAACTCGGGCTCATAATAATGATCGTAATTGGTTATTTTGTAGAGCTCGTTGAGTTCTTCAAGCATAAAAAATTCAAGTTCCATAGATACAGATCAATTACTTATTAGAACAATTTTACCTTGAAAGAAATGTACCGGGCGCACTGAAAATGAGGATTACGGAGGAGTCCGGGGGGACTTCTCTTAAGAGCACTAATAACAGTAGGAGGAAGAGGCTCACCTAAATGGCTTTCTTTCTTTCACTAGTGTTATAGTTTCTGGTTGTCTTGGAGCAGCTGTGGGAGTCTGGGCTAGTACAAGCGCGGTTTCGTGTTTTTTTTCCCTCTACCCCTCTAGGGTGTGTGGGAGTTGTTGAGCACTGCTTACTTTTCAAGGATATCCCTTTATCCTTTTTTGGATGGTTCCTTGTTAATGAAATCAGCTTAAGAAAACAAAATAAAAGAAACTCATTTGCTTTCCTTCTTCACTATCTATGTAAGGACGTCATCCTTCCAGTATACCAAAACTATAATGGGTAGTTTATAAGAAAAGAAATAAATAAAGATTACCATTGACAAAGAAAGAGGAGGCAGGCCAGCCGCGAGTAGTGGCGAGGGACATGACCTCGTCATCGGTTAGAGAATTGGCCAACTTTTCAACCAAATCGGCGATCCCGTAGGATGGTTTACGCGGAGGAACCCAATAGGAGGATCCAGGGACGAAGGGAAGCCAATCAGGAGCGGATCTCCTTTCTATGATGCGGTGGATGGCGTCCTCTATACTTTGAACCGCCAGTGTCTCCGAATCAGAAGACTCCACAACGACGTTAGATTCCACGCGCTCCGATTGGCTCGATTGAGTTCGGAAGGCGACCAAGCGATGAGATGTTGATGATTTCTTCATGGAAGAAACAAGAGGACGGGGAACCTGGCAAGTTCGGAAGGCTCGATGCATAGATCTGGCCATGTAACGATGACGATGACGTTGCAGAGACACTCTAGAGGGAGAGAGAGACGAGGAGGAGGGGTCAGAAAAAGAGATAGGAAGGAACTGACAGTGGTAAAGGCTGATCATTGTTTTATCCATCGCGGAAATGAACACAAGGCCATAAGCCGAGTAGTTAAGAGGTCCTTTGACGGCGTATTAGTATGCGAGGGAATTAAATAGCAAGGTGATAAAATAGTAGACGTGATTAAATAAGAAAGCTGGATCTATACCGATGTGATAGTTAAAAAGAAAAGATTAAATAGTCTATAGCTTGGATAATGGATAAAAAAGAGGGATAAAAAGGGTGAATAATATAAAAATCAGTTAAATGATTATTTTATTCTTGTAAATGCCCATATTAAATTATATATTTAAATAATTATATAAATTCAAAAAATAATTATATAAATAAAAAATTATTTATTTTTTTATATGCATGTATTAGATTATGTATTTATATAATTATATAAATACTAAAATTAATTAATTGCATATAATATTCAACATTAAAAAGTTATCATTGTTAATTGTTTTTGTTCAAAAAACGGGAAGAAAATTTGTATTTGTGCTTAATACACAACAATGTGCCACACCATATAAAATTTCATCTCCTTTAGTATGACATTGTAAACAACGAAACCCACTGAACCAATTCCTTTTCTGCAAATTACGAAACCCACTGAAGCAATTCTTCCGTCTCTCTTTCTGATTATGCCATCACCACCGAACCGACCACCCCCAATTCACCATCTCTCTCTCTCTCTCTCTCTCTCTCTCTCTCTCTCTCTCTCGGCCTCAACCCCATCACCACCGGGTCGACGATGACGATAAATATGGTAAGAGGAGATGTTTGAGATGAAGATTGGGGGTCTGACGACGACAATGTGCAAGATTAACATGGTAATCTCTCCTTTTTTTGTTCAAGAATTGATTTTTGTGATTTGATTTTAGGTCTAAGTTTGGACTGATTTTTGGGTCCAAGTTTGGTCTGATTTTTGGTGTGATTTTTTGTTGCTGAGTTTTAAAGATCTATGATACCAATTGGGATCCAAAACAGAGAAGAAGGGGTACCCAAGTAATTTAGCCACACTCAACTCCCCTGACTAAATATAAGCACCCCTCCCCCTACTTATATTTAGTTAGGATTCCCCCTGACTATCGGAGAAGGCGGATGTCTCATCCGGGGAAGGAAAACGGCTCTCAAACAAGGGATATGGCATAGAAGAGGGATGAGGAGAACAAGGATGATTTAGTCAAGGGTCTATTACTTCATCCAAACGGGTTCTAAGGAATTAGGGCAAATTATGGGAAAATTTAAAAAAGACCCTGAACTTTTTGACAATTAGCTATTTAACACATGGACTTTAGTCACTAACAAAAAGGCACCTGAACTATATATTCCATCAACAAAAAAACTCCTACCGTCCAATCCTGTTACGTCTTTAACAGAGACATCCAACGGAGAGACTTAACACCTTAATTTCACGTTAAGTTGGGATCATGGGAGCCCACCCCAACCATTTTGGTGGGAAAACGTTGGTGCCTTAACCATTATAACATGATCCCCCCCCCCCTCTCTCTCTCTCTCTCTCTCCTTCAAAAATCGAAAACATCATCCCTCTCTCTCTCTCCTTAAAAACCCTAATCTTGGGTTGTGCCCTTAGTTTTTTATCAAATAGGAAAAAGAGATGAAGAGCAACTGGTCGACTACTGCGATGGACCATGATATGGTGTGCCCTATTTGTAAAGGAAAACGCATTCAAGGCACCTCATGGACTGATCGAAACCTAGGGAGAAGGTATGTGAAGTGTCCCAACATTGTGTGTGATGATTTCTTGTGGATTGATCCATCCATTTATGCAAGAGCAAAACAAATTATACCAGGTTTGTTGAGAAGGATTAACAAAGCAGAAAGTGAAATTGAAGCCAACAAGGTGAATGAGAGGAAGCTATGGGAAGGGGAGCTTGAAGCAAGGAAAGCAAGAAAGATGAAGCTTTGGGTTTGTCTAGCTGTTTGTGTGGTTTGGATTGCCAAGTTGTTGTTTGATTAGGGTATGGTAATTGTAATGGTTTAATGGGTTTGCTGGGGTCTGGGTTTGTTGGGTTTTTTTTGTTTTGAATGAACCACAAAATGGATGTAATGGTTTAATGGTTTAATGAATGGTAATGAAGGAATGGTTTTTTTTGCTCTATTACTAAGTTGGTCTATTACTGAGTTAGTAATGAACAAACCATAAAGTCTATTACTGAGTTGGTTTTATTACAGAGCCTTTGTTAAGCGCAGAGCCTCAAACAGAGCACATATTATAGATGATCATAAAGTTGCAAAAAAATAGAAAACAGAAAATAGACAGCCTCAACACATTTCATTCACAAAATAACCATTTTTCCCAACTTCATAATTGCAATGTTTACAACGGCGCAAATATTTGCATCCAAAACCCACAGGTCTAGGGCTGATCAAAATAAAAGCCTCCACAGGGCATTAACTTATAACCTACTACATTGTTCTAAATACAAAAAGTCTCTACTAGGCATTTAAACAGACAACCATTTTTGTTCTAATTCAATAGCCTCTACTGGGCATTTATAAAAACCATAACTACTATTCAAATTCTTGCAAACAACAAATGTCATCAACTGGGGACTAGGTCATCAACTTGGAACTGGGGCTGGGAAAGGGTTAGCCCTTTGTTCTGCTTAACCTGGTTACGTTTGGTCTTGTTCATCTGCCTTCTCACTTGGTAATGGAACAGACATAAGTCAACCATTCAACAAAGTGGAATTAACATACAGACATACAGTCAACTTTGATGCTCTTTTTGGTTTGGTTTTAGGTAATTTGATTCCACTTCCCATAGCTGCATTTGTTGTCTCATGAACCTGTATTTAGTGACCATAATTTTAGCATATAATGTCAAAAAACCAAATTGAATTTGAACTATGGTTACCACTCCTGAAGTCCCACGTGCACTTTGTTCAGCCATCTTATCAACTGTACACTTTGTTCCCTAACTAGTTATTGCACAAGGCATTAACAAAACCATAAGTAGGCAAGTAATTGTAAAATTCCTTCTTAAACATTGAAGCAAAAATGCAGGTTCAGACCTTAGTCTTGCAGCTCCTCTTATTATGGCCTTGTACACCACATTTACTGCATGTTATTTTTGTTCCTTTCCTGCCTAACTTGGTTAGATTTGGTGGAACAATTGTTTCTTCTTCAGGCTCTCTTCTTGTGGCTTTTTTTGGTCTCTCAACCCTCCTACACACATCTGGTGGGATCATCACTTGGGTCAAGCTTTTTGTCCATAATTTTTTTCCATTCAAAGGAGACAACATGTTGTCATAGGTTTTCAAATAAGTAGCTTTGTTATAGCACTAGTGGACATGGTCAAGTGGTTCTTGATCAAATAGGTTGTAGACTGCAACTACATGGATACATGGAATGCCATTCAAATCCCATCTCCTACACCCACAAATTTTGTGTTCCAAATCAACCATGTACTACCTACCTGGTCAACTAACCTCATACTTGTTATTGCATGTATAAGTGGTCACCCACATGGCCTTTCATATTCTCCACTAGCTTGTATATTTTGGGGCAAATGTCACCCATGCATTTCTCCATTGCCTCTCTCCTCTTAACTACCATTTTTGTAAGTATATGCCTAATCCTTTCAAGTACGGATATGATGGATTGATCTCTAGCAATTAGAATGGTTGAGTTGAAGCTTTCACACAAGTTATTCAACAAGATGTCACACTTGGGAAATGTGCTAAAATGGAATCTGCTCCAGTTAATGGGTGGCCTTTCACATAACCATTTGTATGCATTTAGTTCAGCTTTCTTCATCTCTTCCATGGCATTCCTGAAGGCAGGGATACTAGTTGCTCTTGCTGCTTTCCATAAGATGCTTTTCAATACTAACCCTTTGAAATTCCCCTTGAAGTTGTTGTATAAATGCCTCACACAAAATCTGTGTGAAGCATTTGGAAAGAGTTCTTGACAGCATCAATTAGTCCCTTCTGTTTGTCACTCATAAAAGTCCATTCATGTGAGTTGACAATGTCAAGGTTTTCCCCAACCAACTGTAGGAACCACAACCAAGTTTTTTTCTTTTCCTTCTCAACCACTGCATATGCAAATGGATATATCCAATTGTTTGCATCAATTCCAACAGCAGTGAGTAAAATGCCTCCATGGGGCCCTTTGAGATGGCACCCATCAATACCTATCACAGGCCTACAACCATCCAACAAACCCTTCTTCAGTGGTCCCCAACAAATATACAACCTCTAAAACTTCACCTGATTTTCAGAACCAACTACAGGCTTTGTTTAAATGACCACTATGTGCCAGGGTTATTGCTCATTACCCCTTCTGCATAGGCATATAACATCCCAAACTGTCCATTTGTTGTCCTCTCTATAAGGTCCAAAGCCCTTTTATTGGCTCTAAAAACCCTGGGCATGCTCACCTTGCAAGTCCACTCTTTCTTTATGGTTTGAGCTAGTGATTTAACAGGCCATGTAAGGTTTGATCTAATCCTATCTGTATGCTTGTTGCAAATCCACCTAGTACTCACCTATGGCACATGGTAACTCCTAGTGCAAGTATGTGTGTCAACATATGTTTTCACTCTAAACACCTCATCTGCTAGCACATAAGCAGCGTATATCACCCATGGACATGACTTTCTCTTTCCTCTCTTGCAAACTGCCCTAACTTTTGACTTGTCACTTTACAAAAAAAAATTACTTTACCATTTTTTATCCCTTGTTCTTTGACAGCATCCCTGAACAGTGAATGAGTCTTAAATTCCATGCCCACAAGGAATTGTGGATTGTCCACATTAGCTTGTTCATTAAAAAGTTTGGATTTCTTCCTCTTGACCCTCTTGGAAGACCCACCCTCTTTATCAAATGAGCTATAACCACTACTCAAGTAAGTGGATCCACTGTCAGAATCACCATCTACATTAGCCAATTTCTCAAGGGTTTCTTTATAGCTTTGGTCAATTTTAGGCTTGTTTGATAAATTCATACCTTGTGACTTTACATTTCTGTCAGGGATTATTTCAACTAAATAGTCATCATCACTCAGGTCTGCCCTCTCTGATGCCTTTTGGTTTTGATTTAAGGGCATGATTCCGCAGCAAACGCGACGGTATAGGGGGACCACTGTTTTAGTGGTATTCTGTGAGCAACCACTTTGTGCATTTATTGCCAAATGTTAGGTTTGTCTCATATCCATCCCCCGCCCATACCCCCAATTATTGGGGACTAAATGGGTTATGTTATTGTTGTTGTTGTACTCAAGTTGTAATCACTATCATGGAAGTCAACATCTGACTCATTTTCAGAGGAAGATGATTCAAGATCATAGTCATCACTGTCCTCTTGATCAGGATCTTCATTAATCACAATAGGTGTAGGCCTTGATTTATTTTTAATGGTTTCACTTGTTTGGGTGTCTCCTCCTACATTTGTTAGCTCAGCATGTTTCTTGTAAATCTGGACCACCCTCTTTTTGACATCAAAACCCAATCCAAAATCCATTACATCTTGGTCTGTTGCTATGAAAACAAATTCCCCTCTAACCTTTTGGTAGAACTTAGCAATACCATATCCCAACTCCTTACCCATGTGTCACAATTCAATCAGTGATAATTCATCAGAATGGCAGTAATCAAAACTACTAACGCTGCCCCCAATGTAGGTCTGGGTTATTATACCCCCAAATTGACCCCCATGATGCATTTTAATAGTGAAATACCTAGATGAAAAATTTGCATATATAACAGTGAAGGGAAAAAAAATCTATTACTCGTGGTAATGGTCCATACATGGCAAATTAAACAATACACTTAAACAAAGAACAAATTGTTTACACAATAAACAATGAATAACCAACAAAAGTGATTGATCAAACTAATAACTAACAAAAGTGGTGAATCTTAAACAATCCCAAACAAAAGTGGTTGAGTGTACATACCATATCTCGGTGGTCCCCAATCAGCTGGTCTCAAAACCCACACCATCTTTGATCGCTGCTCGATGCTTCTCTTCAATCATTATTTCTCTTGTGCTTGATGATTGTGTTTAGGGTTTTTGAGGAGAGAGAGAGAAGGAGAGAGAGAGAGAGAGAGAGAGAGAGGGATCGTGTTTTCGGTTTTTGGGATAGAGAGAAGGGGATCGTGTTATAATGGTTAGGGCACCAATGTTTTCCCACCAAAATGGTAGGGGTGGGCCCCCATGACCCTAACTTAGCGTGAAATTGAGGCGTTAAGTCTCTCCATTGGATGTCTCCTGCTTGACTCCTAAAGTTGCCGTAGTTAGTGTCGCCCCAAGCGTAAGGCTAGGTCGTCGAAAACATAGTAACCCGGTAAGACCGGGGTCGATTTCCACATTGACCAAATGCAACCGGCATGAGAGTAACTTGCGTTGAGAGTTTTCGGCATTAAGACGGCCAACTTTTGGTTTGGTTTGTTTGCAGAATTCTCTCTTTACCTCCTAATTTAGGGAAAACGGGATTTGACTAGAAAATTAAACAAGGGCTCGGTTAGGGGTTCAAACTACCCATGACTTAGCTTCTTTCACGTTTCTCGAAAATAACTCAAATGAGAGTCGATTTACTTGCTCACACTCAGGATATTTAACAGTGAAAATCAAGTTTGACGAAAGATGCGGTTTGGTAATGGAAAGCAATCTCATTGAGGCATTTTATTAAACACCTAGTGAGCCATGGTTCTAAGTATTGTGTGTGTCAATATTTTGTCTACACCCAATCAAAGAGATAAACAACACCATGTTTTGACCATAAATAAGAGAGAGTTATACATTCACAAACCCGTATTTAGCCCGAAATGATGAGAATCCATGAAATCCCCTAATTCATGGGGTAGAAATCACCCCATGCCAAGCCTAATAAACTACTCACTCATGATTAAGCTAGACATTGAAGAAAAATGTAGAGAAATGAAAATCATGATGAAAATGAAAATAAAATACGGATTTATATAGATTAGAGAGAGTACTACAACATTAATAGAGAGCAAATACCTTGAATCTAAGTAGAATACCGTGAATCCTAGAGAGAAGTTGGAGCAAAAACCACACGAAAATGAAAGGGAGGTAGAGAGAGAAAGTGTCTGGTGAGGAATACCCTAAAAAATGTGCAAAAGGGGTACAAATAGGTCCCCCCAAAAGTTACACAAGTGGTCCAAAAAGGTTGTCAAAATCTGCCTAAAGGAGGCTGTTATCGATACCCCTCCAATCTCGTATCGATACCAGATGGTTTTGTTTTTCCACTGACTGACTGGTATCAATACTCCATTTCTAGGTATCAATACCAGTGGGCTCTGGTGACTTGGGCTTGAGTTTGAGTCTTTTTTTTGGCCTTCGAGTGTCTCGGGTCATCTTCCAAAGGCTTGATCACTTCAAATATGACTTGGGAAGGATTCCTCTCGGCCTCGAACATACTTGGCTACCTCCGGGAATTTCCGGGGATTATTGAGAGCGTCCGGCTTCTCCATTTGCTCCATTTTCCTATAACTCAACAAAAACACCCCTCTCGTGAGTCCAATTCGAAGTGTTCAAGACCTTGGAGGAAGGCCCAAAACAATCAAAAGCCAAGAGAAGGCCGTAAAGTCAATCATGAGTCGGACACTTTAGGTATCAATACCCCAAAACTGGGTATCAATACCCAGCCTTCTCAGCAAATGCAAAGAAAATGCAAACTCTCTGGGTATCAATATCCCAAAACTAGGTATCAATACCCAGCATCCTCAACAAATGCAAAAAAATTACAGACCTTTTGGGTATCAATACCTCGACATTGGGGTATCAATACCCTGCTTCTTGAGACAGATTTTTTGCAAGTGGGTCGACATTTTTTGTAACTTTATGGGGGCCCTATAAATACTACTTTAAGTCAAATTTTCGGGTATTCTTACTCAAGCACTTTCTCTCTCTACCTCTCTTTCATTTTCTTTTAGGTTTTGCTCCAACTTCTCTCTAGGATTCACGATATTCTACTTAGATTCAAGGTATTTGCTCTTCATTAATATTGTAGTACTCTCTCTAATTTATATAAATCCGTATTTAATTTTCATTTTTGTCATGATTTTCATTTCTCTACATTTTTCTTCAATGTCTAGCTTAATCATGAGTGAGTAGTTATTAGGCTTAGCATGGGGTGATTTCTACCCCAGGGCTTAGGGGATTTCATAGTTTCTCATCATTTCGGGCTAAATACGGGTTTGTGAATGTATAGCTCTCTCTTATTTATGGTCAAAACATGGTGTTGTTCATCTCTTTGATTGGGTGTAGACAAAATATTGACACACACAATGCTTAGAACCATGACACACTGGGTGTTTGATAAAATGCCTCAATGAGATTGTTTTCCATTACAAAACCCCATCTTTCGTCAAACTTGATTTTCACTGTTAAATATCCCAAGTGTGAGCGAGTAAATCGACTCTCATTTGAGTTATCTTTGAGAAACGTGAAAGAAGCTAAGTCATGGGTAGTTTGAACCCCTAACCGAGCCCTTGTTTAATTTTCTAGTCAAATCCCATTTTCACTAAATTAGGAGGTAAAGAGAGAATCCGACAAACAAATCAAACCAAAAAGTTGGCCGTCTTAACGCCAAAAATTCTAAACACAAGTCACTCCCGGGGATTATTGAGAGCATTCAGCTTCTCCATTTGCTCCATTTTCCTATAACTCAACAAAAACACCCTTCGCACGAAATCAAGATAAAACAAAGACTATATGCGTGCGAGTGTGCCAAAACAAAGAAAGTTCGGCACCCAAATATGCAATGTTGTGTGCCAATCAGTAAGTTTTCATCCCGTCCACTTTTCGGAGTTATGTTTTCATCATCTTTACAAGTGATTTCCCGTTTTTACCCTTTCATTGTTATATACATATATACAATCATGCATATAAATGCCTAAATTTATTGTGTTTCCTAAATTAGTGGATAATTAAGTATGTTTCCACGTATAATGGCTTTTAAATCATTATCATTCCATTCTCAAATTCAAAATGGTTTTTTTTTCATCAATTCAAGGCAATACTCAAACCGAGTCCTATTTTTTTTTCCTCCCAACGCCATTTCTCTTCATATTGGTAATCATGATAAATTTAAGTAAAACCCCAAACAGAGATAACCACAGGTAAACACATGTGCAACATTAAACATGGTAAATGTAACAATCCTCAAATTATGGTACAAACTAATTGTATCTCAACAAACATGGTAAATTTTACAAAACCAGAATTAAGAAAAAAACTCGATATGATCCATTTACCATAATCATGGTAAAAAATAAGTTAAACACTATGCTTTTATACCATATTTTCTGGTAAAATCTGATCTTATTCAACATAGTATACCTTGTGTTTACAAACTAAAAACTAATGCCTTCTATATATGCCTGGTAGCATTTGTCAAAATCTACCATGTTTTCTGGAAGACTTATGATAATCTAAATTTTCAAAAGGTTCATGGTAAACATTGACCCTTTATGTACAAAAATAACTTCTAAAATTGGAGGATACAACATACATGGTAACAAGTTAATTAGACATCTGAATAAACAAAATACAAACAACCATGCCAACTTTGACACCACTGTTGTTAGTTTCCTCCACTAGCCTCGTTTTAGGTGTATTTAGATTCATTATAGAACACCCCATGCCCCACCACCCTCCATGGGGTGCTTTGGGTAAAAAATCAAAAAGTGGTTTTTTAAAAAACTATTTTGTCCTTATTCAATTTTTTTTTTGCATTCGTTAGTTTTGCATCAAGATTTTGTGGTTTCTGGATTACTTTCAACGAGTGAATCTAACAAAATATGTGGATTATTGGACCTATTTTGGCTTTATTAAAAAAAAATTGAGTTTTGACCATAATTTTATACTTGTTAGATTCATCTCGTCGAGAGGAATTCAGAAATCACAAAATCTTGATGCAAAAAAAATTTGAATAAAAACAAAATGGTTTTTTACCCAAAGCATCCCCACATCCAGCATCCAAACCGGCCCTATGATTCTTGCACTATTGAGAAAGACACACTAAACAAGAAATGATTCAGTGATGGAATTAAAAAAATGAAGAATGGAAAGACTTCTTCAAAAATTATGCCTTATATTAACGTTTATTTATTCTTATCCAGTGTCTACTAAAATCAAGCATCTTCAACTATACTCGACATTTTTTCTTGTTATTAAAAGCATAAATGATAAAGTTTGTGTCCAACCTTCGTGCAATATCTTTCTCAATATAAGTGATCTATAAATTTGCTAAATAATCATCCTTAATCTTATTGCGAAGTCTTTTCTTTACACCTTTCATAGCAGAAAATGCATGTTCGGTTGTAGCCGTTGAAACATGTAAAGTTAATATAAGCCGAATCAACCTATCGCAAAGATGATATATCGTGTACTTTCTTATCTTTGCTAACACTTCACTCAATTTTGAAATCGTTGACGGATGTTGGAACTCAGGATGCCTAGACACATCAAGCTTATAATTTTGCAATTGAGACTTAAGTGGTACTTTTCTTGCTTAGTGAAATCCATTAGATAATACTTTTTTGCAAGCTTGCAAATATCTTCAATGTTGAATGATCTGAAGCCATCGCGAGGATTTAGAGATGTGCTGAGAATGAGCTACTCCATTGTGTCTTCCTTAAACTGAGTGTTCAATTCTTGCAATTGAGAATCGACTATTTTGGGAGCCCCCAATTTCTTTTGCTCTTTTCTTTTTCCTTCACCTCTAATGTCCATAGACCACATTGAAGAGTTTTGGTATTCCAAAATTTCAATGAGCCTTAGTTTTTAAAAGTGAACGGGTCTTGAGTCCCTAAAGTGAGTTTGATTATAAATTTTGGGCGCTTTTTGTTTATAAGAATGGTAATTAAACCTCATTAAAACCAGTTTTAGTACAAAGTTGTTTCATAGCTTGATAAATATTAAAGCTATTAATATTAGTTTTTTAACGAAAAAACGGAGGGGGACGGGACTGTATAGTTTGATCTTAATTTTTTTTTTTCAATGTAATAGTATGAATTATTTAAAACGTATGGGGGAGGCGACTGCCCCTGGCTCCATCCTTGCCCGCGAGCCATTGTATATTTTCCATACCCCTAGTCAGGTCCATTGTATATTTTCCATACCCCTAGTCAGGTCCATTTTGTTTTCGATAGTTTTTGCTACCATCTGTCAATCCCTATAAGACATTTTGCCGGTGTGCATGCTTCGGTGCGTGTGAAGGTAACTAACACCAAATTAAATTAAAAAATGAAACAACACTACAAAATCTTAGCAGGAAATATAATTTCCGAGCTTGCGTCCAAGGCAATTTACGTGCCAACTATTCCTTTGCCTAGTTGAAGCTAGCTTCTCTTTTTATCATCTAAGCTAGTTCGGAAAACTTTCTATGTGGAATAACTAACATGAAGAATTCATATAGTTAATTCTCTAGTGTATCGCAAGAGATACGGATTTTTCATGGAAGTGCAAATGTTGAGGCCTTTTTAAAAAAAAATTGATCTGGCAAATGAAGACTTAAGGGAAGCAAAGATTTTGTGAATGAAATCAAGGGTGTGTATTAAGGAGTTCCCTGTGCCTGGGAAGGCGGAATATAGGTCTTTTTAACTTTTCCTCTCACTCTTAACAGTATATTTATATATATAATTATAGTTATTGTATCGATATTCTCTATCAGGCTTTCGGGGGTATTGCCGGACAAGAGACAACCCACCAGTTGTTGCGGCTTTCTGAAGAGTGGAAGAGTTGAAAGGGAGAGAGGGAGATGAGTTGAGATCACACCGGATTCCCTAGTAACAAAGACCTATACATCTGATAAAAAAAAAAAAAAGAAGAAGGAAAAAGACCTATACATGTACAAACAAAACTGTACCCATATGCACATAACATACATACATACCATGTCTCCCAATCTCCCTCAGTTTTCAACTCCAACGTCTTCTCCAACTTCAGGTACATTCAAAAGTAAAATCTCCTGTCATTCCCATCTTATCCCTACACTCTCTTTTAACTGTATCTTCTTCGATCTACTACTAAAAAGGATCGATCTTTTTCGTTTTCCCAGTCATTCTTCAAAATGGTGAAATGTGTATGCTTTGTCACTTTGATTTGCTTCATCTGAAATTAGGGTCCTCATAAGTGCTCTGTCTTACTAGTACGATAGATGATTCTGCTATAGATATCTAGCCTTCTGCTTGGGCTTGTCGCTTGTGTGCTCTGATTTTTCGATTCTGGATCTCCTAGAATGCTGGGTTTCATCTGATGTTCTTTTGACCGAGAATTGTTGGTGATTTGCTGTGTACAGGGTTTAGGAGTTATGTTTCTGATCCGAACTTAAATTCTACCTACTTTAGTAGATGCATATGTGCTACCATGTTTGGAATCTGGGATACTGTTGGGACTGAATGTCTTCCTTCTTTCTGAGTTGACTATGGGTTCTGTTTTAGAACATAGGGAGACCCGAGAATCTGGAAACTTATTTGATTCCCCTTTTTTTTTTTACTTGTTTGAATTTGGTGACCTGAAATGTGCTCTTGATAAGGTTTAACTGTTGTCTTATGATTTGGTGTCCAGGTTTTTTTTATTTATTTTATGGATGGTACAATCTCCTTGAATTGGGCTTTTAATTTTCTGATCTAGCTCTTATTTGTCTAATGTTGAATTGGTTTCCTTATTGGAACTGAGGTTACATGTTTTTTGAACTCTTAATAATGGCAGCCAAACAGATTGTGCTTTGTGTGCCAAAGGGATTTTTTGGTTCAACAATTGATGTATGAATTTGATGTCTATTTATTGTGATTCACATTCTCTGTCTTTATTTCTTAATATGGCTTCTAATTTTCTGATCTAGCTCTTATTTGTCTAATGTTGATTTGGTTTCCTTTTTGGAACTGAGGTTACATGTTTTTTGAACTCTTAATAATGGCAGCCAAACAGATTGTGCTTTGTGTGCCAAAGGGATTTTTTGGTTCAACAATTGATGTATGAATTTGATGTCTATTTATTGTGATTCACATTCTCTGTCTTTATTTCTTAATATGCTCATTCTGTGTCTTATAAGTTGGTGGAAAATGATTATTATGGAAGTTAGATGTTTACAACTTTCTTTGGATCCCCTGCCTTTTGTTGCACAACAGCACTCAAAGTTGGTTTTAACTTTTAATTGGCATGACAAATCTTATAAAAGATTGCTGATTATGCTACCAAAGTCATATTTTTTGGGTAATCGAATTGAAGTTCCAATGGTTCTTGAGTTATAATTGGGAAAAATTGCTTCTCAATATGTGCTTTTCATAAATGTCTGCCTGAAATTATTATCTGCATTTACTGTGGTGGAAGGTTGATATGCTAAGATCGCTTCAGTCAGTATCCGTGTCTTCTGCATTTCATTCATCATTGGGTACATGTTGAATTTTGATCCAGTCCTCTTTTCATGCTTTGTTTACTGCATATTTAAGAGATTTGAGGAATATTTATGAGTTCTGATACTTGGTTCCTGATTTAGAACTATCTATTTTGAAGTTCTTCTCCCTGAAGTTTTGGTTTATGAAACTATTTGAAAAGTCTGTATTTCTTTCATTCTTGCAAGGCTTTTGAGGTGTCCCAACAATATACTACAATTCTGGTGCAGAGTGAAGAGTCTTGATGGGTTCCAGATTCCCATCTCATCAGCTCAGCAATGGACTATATGTATCAGGAAGGCCAGAGCAGCCAAAAGAAAGGACTCCAACTATGAGCTCAACTGCCATGCCCTACACTGGCGGTGATATCAAGAAGTCGGGAGAACTTGGGAAGATGTTTGATATCCCCATGGAAAGCTCTAAGTCGAGGAAATCTGGACCTATTAGCGGTCCTCCTTCAAGAACTGGATCTTTCGCAGGTGCTGCTTCTCATTCTGGGCCGATCTCTAATGCTGCAGCTAGGGCTAGCTATTCCTCATCAGGTCCTGTATCATCTGCTGGCGTTACTGGTTCAGCTTCTGTAAAGAAGTCAAATTCTGGACCTTTGAACAAACATGGGGAACCCATCAAGAAGTCATCGGGCCCTCAATCTGGTGGAGTAACACCAGTTGCTCGGCAAAACTCAGGTCCTCTTACTCCAGTTCTCCCTGCAACAGGTCTCATAACATCTGGTCCCATCTCTTCTGGCCCACTAAATTCATCTGGGGCCCCAAGGAAGGTTTCTGGTTCTTTGGACTCAATGGGATCAGTTAAGGTACAGGGTTCCTCTGTCACTCACAACCAGGCTGTGACAATTCTTAGCCAAGATGATGACTATTCTTTTAGAAGGAATGTCCCAAAGCCAATCCTCTGGGCAATGATTCTGCTTTTTGTGATGGGGTTCATTGCTGGTGGATTCATTCTTGGTGCTGTCCACAACCCTATTCTCCTCATCGTTGTTGTGGTTTTATTTGGCATTGTTGCTGCACTATTCACTTGGAATGCATTTGGGGGAAGGAATGCTATTGTAGGTTTCATTGGCCGTTACCCAGACGCTGAGCTCAGAACAGCAAAAAATGGGCAATATGTGAAAGTCTCAGGGGTACGTAGTTTCTCAATAATGTCCAGAGACATTGACTTTCCAATCATCCTAACCTTTTAAGGAGCAGTACATGAACAGGGATTAAGATCACCAGTCGATTAACTTTACTCCATTACCATGTATTTGGGTTTATTGCCTTCAATTCATTATCGTTTTCAATTGCCAAATTATAGTAAAAAGATATTATAACGGTATAGGATTTTTGGAATGTACTATCAACTATCAAGTAAGTTTGGGTACTAAATTGTGCCCTAGATTATGCGTGGATCATACCATCTTAATAGTTAGTTAGTTACTAATAGAATCCACAATCTGAGTTGAACTCTCTCTTGTGGAACCTTAAGAGTTGTAACATATATGACACTAGTATAGTAGTATCTGATGTATGCAGACTGTTTTCAAGAATTATTTAAGTTTCTAACATGCATGAATCCTGTTCCATTTCGGCCGGGATTTACTGTCAGTGCAAAGAAGTGTGACACAGCCTTGAGTTCCATCTCAGTCAGTTCTCCGTACCACCCTTGCCTATTGTGGTAATTCTGTCAAGCTTCGACAATTCCAGTGAGTTTGCAGCATATTGCTTGTGTCTTGTTTTTGTCCTTTAGAATAAAAGACCCCAAAGGAAATAAATCTTGAGGTGATTAATTCTGGTTCTAGAAGAAGAGAGACAAAGGCAAAGGAAAGTAGTGGATCTCTATTACCTAATAAGATTGTTGTATATGGATATGGATGAATGCCATCTTTAGATAATTTAGCTGTTGTCACTGGTGGTTTTGAAAAGAAATCCCGAACAAGAGGAGAGGGAAGATGGACGATATCCAGAATAAATGAATGTCTGAAATCAGTTGACCCTTTCTATTTTTTTCTTGCCATGGTGCGTGGTCTTCTTTGTGGTTAAAAAGTAAGGGTGGTACGGAAATGAGGTTAGGTGTTGAGTTTATCATCAAAAGTAAAGAGAGAGAGGCAGCTTTTATTCTATACACATTGATGGTTTCTGAAATTTTAGATAAAAGCTAGTGGTAGATTTATCAAGGGAGAGATAGAATAACCGGACCTTCTTACTAAAGCGCCCCCATCTCGAGGCATTTTCTCCACCCCTTCCTACAGGGGCTACCTCATCCAGACTGATATAAATGTAAGAAGTATTTGAGTAGCTCGGTAGGTTGTTTTCAACTCTTTTGTTTTATTCTCTGGGTTGTTACAAATTGTTTTGTAAAAGAATCTATAGAATATTGTCAAGATGTTCAAGTTATATCAGATCTATTATTGAAATACGTATATTGCTTATAGCAACAAATCTGAAATGGTATGCCAACATTCTGGTATGGGATTGATAACTCTTTGCTATTTCGGTTGATTGGATGTTGATTTAGTTAGTACGATGTATACACGTCACATTGTTAATTAACCGTCAAAATATATATGTGCACCTATATACTACCTCGTTATATATGCTTAATTAATTGACATCTATTTGAAGTGATTAACATATGGTTGCTAATATTCTTGAAGGTAGTCACATGTGGGAATGTGCCACTTGAGTCATCCTTCCAGAGAGTTCCTAGATGCGTCTATACATCTACAAGTTTATATGAGTACCAAGGATGGGATTCTAAAGCTGCCAATGCTACTCATCGTCGGTTTACATGGGGGCTTAGATCATCAGAAGTGAGTAACTGAACATTGCCTTATTGTTTTGTTGGATACAGTATCATCACCATGGATTCTTTCTCAATTCATTGAGGTATTTTACAAAATATTTGGATTTTGTAGTTGACAAACAACCAAAACATTTCTAATTGCCTCATTCATAATGTCTGAATACAAATTGATACAGATGGCTATCTCTTAAACACTTATATGGTGTTCTATAAATTTTGCTTGTTCACCTCTACAAGTTCTCTGTTTCATCTCTGGAACTGCCGAGTTTCACTGTTTTTAACACAATTTTCTATTCCTTTTCTTGGCAGAGGCGTGTGGTTGACTTCTACATCTCTGATTTCCAGTCTGGGTTGAGAGCATTGGTGAAAACTGGCTATGGAGCGAGGGTGACTCCTTACGTAGAGGAATCTGCTGTTGTGGATGCTAACCCTTTGAATAAAGATTTATCTCCAGAATTCATGAGGTGGTTGGGAGATAGGAACCTTTCAAGTGATGATCGAGTGATGCGATTGAAAGAAGGGTAATTTCGCTATTTAGTTGGAGTCATCTTCGGTTCCACTACTGGCCGTTGGTACATACTAAAATGAATTTACACGCTGCAATAAGTCAGGATAAGAATTCATTATGAAATAACAATGAACTATCACCTGGTTTTGGAATATCATCGTTCCGGAAACCGTCATGTTTTGATGAGAAACCATCAGTTTAAAAGTAAGAAATAATAAAACTCAACCCCAAGGAGTTGGCCTGGTAGTCAAGGCCCGACTTTGGGTTTTGCTCCCTCCTAAGGTCTTAGGTTCAAAAGTTCTCAGGTGTTATCAACTCCTTTGGAGTCAGTCCGTACAAAGCTTTGCTCTGACTCTAATTGGGACTCGTGCTAGTGGATGGTAGGATTGGTCCCCCAGGATTAATCGAGGTTCGCGTAAGCTAGCTTGGGCACCTGAGTATAAAAAAGAAGGAAACATTAAAACTCTGATACATTGATAGTTGAAAACATATAATAAGCTTGTAAAGTAATTGGGTATTTAGACCTGTACCTTCTTGGCCTTTTGGCTAAGGTCAAGCATATATAAATTCATCATCATTGTTGTTTCCTTCTTTAGTCCAAAAGAGCCGATAATGTTCTGCTTTACACTTCAAACATTGATCTGTAGGATTTCCCACTTTCTAGTTTTACGTCATCTTCTTTTCTTTGAAAGTGTTGGTTTGCATTAAGTTTCATAGGGTGGTGTGTTTACCTTCGGGGAATGGCTGTTTTGCTGTGCTAGGTATATAAAAGAAGGGAGCACGGTTAGCGTGATGGGAGTTGTTCAGAGGAATGACAATGTTCTTATGATAGTCCCGCCAGTGGAGCCATTCACCACAGGATGCCAATGGGCTAAATGTATACTCCCTGCTAGCCTTGAGGGCATTGTTTTAAGATGTGAGGATGCCTCAAAAATTGATGTTATACCAGTGTAGTAGTGTACTACTAAGCTATTTCAGGTATTCTCCTTCAAAAGTTAGTTTGTTGAATCCCGAATATAGATGGTGGTGGTGAATGGTGGTTGTAATGAAGGGTGGTGCTTGAGTTGACTTAATCTTATTACATGTTCATTTATGTTTGTAGATATTAGGGTTTGTTTTCGTTGGTTTACATAGAGTTGAAAGTTTCAGGAGGAAATTATTTATAATTTTTTTTATTATGTCAAATGGATTAAACATGCTAGTGTATTCGGTATATTGTGTGGTTAAATAGAACTTGTGGAGTATAGTGATTTGCATCTCTGTCGCTTGGCAAAGACTTATCCTAGCTACAACTTTCTCTCCATGCAAACTAATAGCTGTTGCTGGGATTCTGGGAATGTCAACAGTATATGCACACCTCCAACATGTTTTCAGATTGCAGGTTCCATTCTTCCTCAAGTCCTTTGCTGCAAGTACGAGAAAAGAGAAGAATTTCAGGCCATCCAATTCTGAACCAAATGCAAGTGGTGGCTAGCTCATGTGGTAAAGCTCTTGGATGCCCCACATTGCATCCCGAGATTGAGTCTCATTCTCCCCTCCCCCATGTAATAGATTAGGAATGATGAATGCCAAAAAATAATAATTTCTGAACCAAATGCTTGAATCCTCTCCCTTAAGTCTAGTAAGCTTACGCCAACCTTTGTGTGGGCACCGGCCTCTAGATATGATACACAGAAAGCTGCAAGTATTGCTTCCGATTTTTGTTGTACAATATTATTAGTATAGGTAAAAAATGTAATAATATTATTTGCAGATCACCATGAAATTCAAACGCCAGAAGGTAGATACTAGTTACAGTAATTACTTTTAGTACAAGTATAATTACAGTAATTATTTTTTCCGATGTAGGTTAAGAACATCATAAAATATTTGTTAGTGGATTAGTTGTATTAGAGGAGTCAACTCCCGAAGTGAACAAGTAATTACTAATGGTTTTAACCACTTGAGCTAGATTCCAGGTATGTACAACTGATTGTTCCCAAGAAGTACTCCTGCTGTATGGAGAAGCCAGGTTGGGTATAAGTGTTTCAAAGGTGGTTGTGCTGGTTCTTTTTTTTTTTTTTTTGATTTACCGCCTCTGAAGTGCACAGGAGTTCATTGAAACATACCAGCAGCGATTATTGTCTTGTTGTATGTGGCTTAATTTGATAAGTGCGCGCTACTGCTTTGTTTAACCACTCAAGTCTCAGTGTTTTGGTTAAGCAACAGTCTTCGGAATTTGTTTGCTCTGTTACTTTGATACGTAGTACCTACAACTTTGCTATTGGTCCTAAACGGTGGGAAAGTTATTCAGGGAGTTGGTTGATTTTGAGACAGGACGGGCAACCAGTGTGGAAACACAAATCAACCAAGATTTGCTGGTGGGTGTAGTACTAGTTGGGCCTGTTATTGAGCGGGCTTTGATCATTTGTTTGGGACCCCGAAATGGATCCCAGGGAAGCGGTGTACATTTGGTGTACACTAGACTCAGAATAGGGACGTCTTTGTCAACATTTGCAGTCGGCTACCATAAGAAGAACAGAGGGAGACTTTTGTCTACTGGATTTGTTTTGTGAAACAAGAGGAACGAATTAGACTTGTCAGTCTCTTCTCTCTTGCCTCTTATAAAATTTAGAGAAACTATGAGTGTACCATATTCCTGTAACACATTCCGTGTCTGCTCTTCTCATCTGATTATAGATCAGAAGTCATTATCGTCCTTTGTTTTTTCTCTCTTTCTTCCTCCCACCCTGTACAACTTCATATGTCTAGTTTCTACAATGGAAACGATGGTAATATTGTCAGCTCCTAGGCTTTTTATACTGTTCTTCACAAGTAGTAATTCATTAGTCTGTGTATTGTTACGGCCCGTTTGGATGGCGTATTAGTTTGAGAGGGATTAAATAGTCAGGGGGATAAAATAGTAGGGATGATTAAATAAGAATGGTGGACCCACAGTTAAGGTGAGAGGATTAAGTAGTACATAGTTTGGATGAGGAATAAAAAAGGAGGGATAAGGAGGGTGGATAATGTAAATCATGTCAAATGACTTTCTTGCCCTTTTATATGCCCATAATCTATTATGAATTAAATTAATTATCTAACGTCAAAACTAATTAATTTTTTTGTTCTTATAAAAATTAAGCTAAAATGAGTCCTTCTAATAATTTTTTATACAAATTAAAATCATTAAATATTCAATTCTCAAATGGTTTTTTTTGTTGTTAAAAACATGTAAAAGAGAAATCCAAACATTAGGAACAAGTGTGCATCTGCATGGGTACTAGATAATTGACCATCACCATCCTCTGTCCCTTGAAAATATCGACAGGCTCCTCTTAAAAGAGGCATCACTTTCCTTTTTACCATTTTTTTTCTAAATCCAAAATAAATAAATAAAGGACAAGTGGCCACTTGTTTAACCACATGATACCCGTTACCCATACCCATCAGTGCATCGACACCAGTCTCTTCTTTATCTTCTTTCTTCTTCTTTTTCTTCTCGTTTTCTTCTTTCTTCTTCCCTGTTGGAACTTGGAACCCAGAAACCAGACAACGGCAACAACGGCCAATCAAGGTCCGACGGGAACAACGACGATGGAGATGGCGGTGGATTTCACCCAGATATGTTTTAATTTTTTCTAATCTCTTGTATTTCTCGAAATTTCCAGATCTGAAATGTTTGGGAGTTTTTGCTTGAAACAATGGTAGTTTGTGCTATTTTTTGCTTGAACCAGAGGGGTATGCTCGTCATTTGGTCCCAGATGAGGAGCCGGACTAAATACAAGCACCCCTCCCCCCTCCTTGTATTTAGTCCGGCTTCCCCCTTGCTAATTAGCCCGCGACTATTTAGTCGGGGGTGTTTTTGGTTGCCAAAACATGGGCTATTTCCTCATCCTCCCAGATTGAATAGTCAGGGGACCTTGTACATTATCCAAACGACCCGTAAGAATTCCCCCTGAAAGATTTCAAACTGGGTTTTAGAAAGGACACCTACCTTATGCCTTGTGCGAAGCCCGCCACTTTGTCTTCCATGGAGTTCCAGCTGTGTAGTTTCGGTTGCATACCAAATTTGGCATATAGAGTAATGACTAGTGCAGTAGCTTGAGCTAGAGAAATACAATCGCGTGGATGCTTCTCACTTCTGATTCATCCTAGTACAAAATAATGCTGTTGTATTTCGTAGCAAATCATAATTTACTCTTAAAGGAAGGTATGAATCTTTGATTACTGGTGGAAAAACAAAGGAAATGGAAACATGCCAGTAGAGTTGACATGTTCGAATCAATGGTGAAGCCAGGATTTAGAGTTCCAGAGTGAAAAAAACATTTTAACATCAAATATTTTTATATTCCTTAGTCAACAAATGAAATAAAAAAACAACAACTATAAAACGTCCTTTCATTTGATAGTCAAAGACAAAGCTAAAATACATTTTTCAATATTGATCATCCATCAAAATAGAGCGAAAGTAGCTTAACAATCCATCAAAGTGTAATCCGATGTGTTTTCAAATCTCAGAAATCATCTACAATTGACTTTAAACTAAATTTCATTGCTCATTAAAAAAACATTTTCAATTTTGTTCCAAAGCCTGGGAGCTTGGAGATCTCCCAACAATTTTTTTTTATCAGGAGTATTATTTTAAAAAGAGCGGGATGGCAAGGCCCATCCCAGCTCTACTCTCCCTTTGCCCTTGGTTCGAATCCCAAGGAGGTCAACTCACAACCATCCCAAACCTTGAATTCATTGGGGGTTATACATTAGGACCTGACATTAGTCAAAGTACGTGTAAACTGACCCAGACGTCCGGTTATATGAAAAAAAAACTCATAGAGAATGGATCGTCTATTTATCTGTATATCAATATCTTATTAATCGCAGGTTTGAGAGGTAATTGAGGCCGGAGAGCCTTAGTCAATTTTAAACTCACAACCAAAATTTGAGTAAAAATTTCCAAAATCTTGCTCTAGTCCTTGACTAAAATTCGTATCAAATTGAGTTTTACTTAAATTTTTAACCAAATCAGGTAGGACTCAATTTTTTTTTTATGCTTGTTTTCTTCTCCTCAACTTTACAATTATGCCATTAATGAAGACTTGCTCAAATATATGCTTAAATTGCTATTTTTTTTTATTGAAGTGGTCCATATATCAAATGGAACTTTTACTCAAATTGGATGAGTTTCCATGTGGGCTCTGTTTGATACCTAGGAAAATAAAAGATTTCCTCTTCCTTCGTTTGGGTTGGGAGGAAAAATGACTAAACTAAACTATTTTAACCAAAAATTTCCTCTTTAACGTTCCTCAATCCTTCCTTCTTTGTTCCTCTCTTTTATTTTATTTTATTTTATTTTCCTTTCTTTAAGTATCAAATAATGGCTTCATTGTAAGGATAATTCCTAAAGTATTAGCGAAGTATTATTCTGGTCCTCCAAAAAAATCGTGTCTATTAATTCTCCAACATTAACGATTCGCGTTTAAATGATTCCCGGAGCTAACTCCATCCAAATTGACATTACAGACAATGACATTATTGTCAAACCCCTTCTTCTCGTACTTTATCCTCCTCTGTTTTATAAACAACTGAGAAAAAAAAAAAAAAACCTCTCAACTAAAAACCCGCTGAACGTCTTCAAAAAACTCCAAACCCATCCCACCCAAAACAGTCACTGCTAAATCCTCTGTTGAAAAATTCCTATGCCGGGTAGTAAAAGTTGGACCCCATTTGAACAAAGGCAAAAGGTGTTTTCGTTCTTCAACAGAAAGTCGTTATTCAATATTCACGGACAGTCATTGTACTCCTCTGTTCTCAATAGGCCTTACGGGGTTTGATTCCTCTCACATAGGTGCACAAGACTTAACAATCAACTCAATTTTTGGGTCAGATTTAGTACTTTGGATTTTTTTTGAGCAGAATCGAAAACCAGCGATGAATAAATTTCAGCTTCATCAACCACAGGACCGCGCGTAGATCTCAGTCTCACACATGCGTTAAAAGCCGACGGTGTGTGTGATCACTACAGTGTTCCATTTGTGATCGGAAAAACATAGTTGACATCGTCTCTCCGCGAGGAACCCGATTCTGTGCCCAAATATTTTTTTCGACCAAATTTCTGATTGGGCTATGAGTTTGTAGAGTTCTAGCAATGCCAACCCTTGATTTGGTAATTAAAGAATCTTCAGCTCAGGATATCCAAACCCTTCAGTTGGATACACAAATCAATCGAACTTGAAGCTCTTACCTTTAATCTCGACTGGAGATTGAGAACCCACCATCGCCGCCAGCACCCCCAGACAGAAATCACAGAGGAGAGAGAGGCTTCGAAAACCCTTCAATTTGGAACCTGCTGGCTCTGTTTGGAACTCGAGATGGAAAAAAAATGAAAGAGAAAATAATAAAAAGGAAAGTTTGAGGGAAAATTAGGAAGAAATTGTATGAAAAATTATTCTTGTTTTTAAAACTTTTCCTTCTATTTCTTTAGGAACCAAACAAGAGAAAGATTTTTTTAAAAAAATTTCATCCTCTTTCCTTTTCATCCCTAAGTTCCAAACAGAGCGGCTCTGTTTGGAACATGAGAAAAAGAAGGAAAATAAAATGAGAGCGGCTCTGTTTGGAACATGAGAAAAAGAAGGAAAATAAAATGAGAGGAAAAAATTTTCATTTTACCTCTTCTTGTTTGTTTTGGAGAGAAAGATGAGGGAAAAAAAAAAATTAGTATGTGAAACAGAGAGACCAAAGAAAGAGGTAGTTTTGGCCGGAGAGAGAGAGAGAGAGAGAGGTAACCGTTGTAGGGGGTTTCCCTGTCTGCAAGAAAGAGGAGAAAGAGAGAGGTGTCAATTTGTTAGGGTAGGGTAGAAGTTTGAAGGTTGAAGATGGGACATTTGGTAGCAAAGTTTCATAAAAATACCCCTATATTTAACAGTTAATTTGGATGGAGTTAGCATTTGGGACTATTTAAGGGGAGTTTTGGAATGAATTTTATGAGATAAAATAGAAAAATTGATTTTAGTTGGTATTTTATGGAGATATGATAAATCACTTTATTTTCTTAATAGATAAAATCTAGTATAATATTGTGGACCACTATGAGTTTTAAAAATAACTAATAAAATCAATCTTTCTTTTTATTTATTCGTAAAAGACGATGATAAAATCAAGAATTCCCCCTAAACGCAAATTGTTAACGCAAATTGTTAACGTTGAGGATTCAATAGACACAAATTATACTATTTTAAGGACCAAAATGACACTTCACAAATCAAAAAATAAAACGATTTCGTGTATCATTTTTAAAATTTTTTCACACCAAATTAAAATATATGCCCAAACATTTCATAATGGAAAACTCACCCTTGGGCGCATATCTTCACAATTTGATAATACATTCATTGGACATTTTTACTACTGGATAGTGGGAGAGAGAATGATCTGCTAGAGAGATGAATAGTACTGAGAGGAGCAGGTGGTGGTTGGAGACTTCAGAGTGAGAATTGTGCTACTCCAGTCGGACACTCACACCTCTCTCTCTCTCTCCCCGATCAACAGCAGTTTACTCTTGCCTTTGATCTTGAAAAACCCTAAAATGGGCCCAAAACTTAAACCCTTTCTTATCTTCACATTTCCATGTGAAAATGTAGAGGTAGGAGAGAACCAATAACAATTCGCCAGCCGTATCATGCGAACGTCTCGCTTTTTTACTCGTCTTGGCCGCCACCATTCCTCCGCCCTCACCACCCTATCCGCGCCCAACACATCCCTCCTCCTTGGCTGCTCTCTTCTCTCTCAGGAATTTTGCGACACCTCCTCGGGGCCTTCAAAGAACTCCTCCAATCGCCCTAGTTTTCAATTCCATTCCAATACTCTACTTCGCCATGGAGGACAAGGGTTCTTCATTTCTCCATTTTCATACCGAGGTCTTGTCTCAGGATACTCTTCTTCGCCACGAGTCATTTCATCAACTTCGTTTTCATTCGATACCTTCAACCGAAGTACGCTCTTCCGCTGTATAAGTATAAAATAGGTTTGTCTCTGTTTATGTGGGCAACTGTGTTTCATATTCTTCTTTCTTTCTTTTTTTCAGGTTTTTTCACCAGAGCTAAAGAAATAAAGAAGATAGAAGTTCAAGATGATCACAGGTGATGTGTGTTTCCCCATACCGTGCCATTTAACTTGATCATCGAGTCAGTTGGTAAGATGAATTTAATGCTGCTCTCTTGAAACAAACGCTACATATTTCTAGGTTGACAACCAATGAATCTATGGAAAATGATGACCTTGTCCAAACACTTGCTACAATGCTACTCATGAAATTTGTCCTGACAAAAATGGATACACTTAAGCTGCATAATAACCAGAGCAGGGGGAGGGTATACCATTTGACGATAAGGGAAGATTACAACCAACGGTTGGAGATGAATGACTTCCATACAACAATATAGTAGAATGACGAATTGGCTTTCTATGCACCTTCTAGTGTATGGTTTTAGAAACTTGATTAGTTGATTATCATGTCATGGTTCAAGCATGAAATTGTGCTGTACATTCAGATTAGTCGTCCAAGGACATGATCCCGGGCAGATAGGTGCCATGTTCCCTCTCATCCAAGTTCATCACAAGGAGCATTGTGTGGATGTTCTGGAATGGCAAGCCAAGGGCTTCACTGATGTTGTTGGTTTTTTTTCCCCTTAAGTTTTGAGCTAACAAATCCTTGTTTGTGTATTTGCGTGGGCAGATGTATGCTCTTTCTGATCATGGATCCTTTCAAGGCATCTTAGTTGGTTGGGACTCAGGGGTATGGGGTTTACAGCTCAGGTGTAATAAGCATATATATTGAACGATGCTTGACTCCCTGTTAGGAGGTGGGTTTAGTTGATTTGGGGATTATTTGAGTTCATAAGAGATCATCTTCTTTTATCTCATTCGTCCTCTACAGCCCATGGATTATTGGTTGAGCAAATCAGTTGCTTGTTGCTGATAAAGTTAAAGTGCATCCATTGTTTTGTTGTTTGGCAAACCACTATGGTCCGTTCTCTCTTTGTTGTTCTCTTTTTGTTTGGATGACCGGAATCTTGAGTAGGAATAAGAATATGATTACTGAGAATCGGATTCCAAGGAATTTTCTTGGGTAGGAATAGGATATATGATTATTGGGAATCAAATTCCTAGAAATTTGATACCCGGAGGAATTGCATTTCGGCGTCTGAATTAATTTAGTAATCTTACGTGGGAAACAATTATTTTGGAATTTTTTTAAAGTCGACATTTCCTTTTCTTAATGAATGAGAGCCATGAATCCAAGATTCCCATGGGGATAAGGAAGGGATCAGATTCCCACTCAGTCTGGGAATGTGATTCCTGGTTGAATATGTCATTAGGAATCATATTCCTATTCCTGTCTCTTCCAAACGTCGGAATTAGGAAAGTTTGGCATCACATTCCCATTCCTGATTCTTCCAAATGTTGAAATCATGGAAAGAAGACATCACATTCCCATTCCCCCTCGAGATTGCTGCCATCCAACTGAGCCCTAGGGTAACATAACAATATTCACCAATAGGTGGAAATCCTCCTTTTTCAATCTCACTCTACTTTATATGGTCCCTTTCTCAAGCAATTTAACGAGAGTAGTACACAGCCATGGTAAACTTACAACTGTCAACAATTTTCCTAATTTACCAATAGGTGGAAATCCTCCTTTTTCAATCTCACTCTACTTTATATGGTTCCTTTCTCAAGCAATTTAACGAGAGTCGTACACAGCCAGGGTAAACTTACAACTGTCAAAACAATTTTCCTAATTTACTAGTCAAAATTGTAGTAATCAAACAAATATTGCTAAGGGTGGGGCATCAGACATTAGACTGATGGAAGTGTGAATTTGATATTACTTATTGGCCGGTTACATTAGTTTGATTGCAAATAGCTCGTGCAAGAGAGAGAGAGAGAAATGGTATAAGAACCTATCTGTTTAGGTTTGTGTTTCACATCTATTGTTGAAGTAGAACTTTGGAGATGACATTAAGGTTCTGATCTATAATCTTGGGGGGGAGAGAGAGAGATGAACTCAAGTTTATCGGTTTATCCTCTGTAGCCTGAGTTGCTGTGTCTACTTGTTTGGTTGCTAATTTTGTGAGTTGTGACATTGGGTAGTTTTAAGCTGTGTTTCAGTAAAGTTGCTCTTAGTACAGTCAAAAGTTGTTTTTGTCATTTCAGGCAATTAGGCTGCATTTGAAGCAAATTGTAGTTAGGGAAAAGGACAAAGAAAATGGGTAAGGATTCACATATTGAAAATTAACTTTCATTACATGTTCTTTGTTTACATTGATAAATCCTGTTCTCATATCTATGCCAAGTTCCCTAAATAATCAGTGTTGCTAAATATGTCCATTAAGTATGATATCATAATTCAAACATAGTACTCTTGTTTTTTAAACAGGACATGTTAGTTTAGGAAGATTATTTTAAGAAGTTTGAAGACTATCCCATGAAAAGTTGCTTAATTTAATCAAAATTTGAGCACCTCTTTTCCAATATCTAAATACTTGCTTTTTCCGACAATTTTTTCGCTAGCCAGCGAGCAGTAACAACAGCATTATGGTGCAACTTCCTTGTCTTCTCTCTCAAGTTTGGGGTCTGGTTAGGCACTTCAAGCCATGTCATGCTGGCTGAAGTTGTTCATTCGGTTGCTGATTTTGCAAATCAGGTACACACTCCTTTTAATCTGATTTATCATCACCTGCTGGCTGAAACATGCTCATGCTAGCATTATCATGTGTAGGGACAGTGATTGCTGAAAATCTAATTCACGTTTGAATTGTAGGCACTTCTTGCATACGGTTTAAGTAGTTCAAGACGTGCCCCAGATGCTATCCACCCGTGAGTGTTTCATAATTAACTGACCTTGTCCATTGTTTTATATGCACAAACTGTACAATCCAGGATTTGATGACCAATTAATCTATAGCAGCCTATATATGGTATCCAATTGGTTTTGGATGTCCAAAATGCATCTTCATACGCGCTCTCAGCACCCCTCAAAATCTCTTGGATCTCTTCAAAGACTTTTGGTGCTGAATGGCCATTGTTTAAATGTGCATTTGTAGCCTTCAGTTTCATTTCTTGAACTTGATCTGGACCTGTCATATTACTTATTTTCTTTAGTACAAAAAATGAGTTCAGCTCGATAAATCAACCAAACTGGAGTTCGTGATTCAGAGTAGAAATAATAGAATTATGAACCTTTGGATGTGGCAATTTGCTGAATCCTAATCTAATATGTTCGCAGTTATGGTTATTCCAAAGAAAGATTTGTTTGGTCCTTAATATCGGCTGTTGGTATCTTTTGTCTTGGTTCTGGTGCAACAATTGTTCATGGCATTCAGAACTTGTGGACATCGCAGGTAATCAGCCAATTGAAATTCCATTTTCTCTTTATCAGAATGAGTATATATTGAAAGACAATAAAGAAAAATACAAGAAATGGGGACAAGAAGTCCACCAAGGAAGATAAACCAATTGGTCTGTGTGCCTGTTTTTTCAGCCCCCTGGAAATATAAAATATGCAGCTTTGGTCATTGGTGGCTCATTCCTTATTGAAGGTACTATTCATTGAACAAGTTTCGGACTTCTGGAGTTTCCCAATATTCTTTTACTTTTGGCTTTTCTTTCATTTTCTCTCATGAGTAACTCTAGCCTTTCTCAGGTGCTTCTCTTGTTGTGGCCATACATGCTGTCAGGAAAGGTGCAGCTGCAGAGGGTATGACTGTGAGAGACTACGTCTGGCGTGGTCATGATCCCACGGCTGTTGCAGTCATGACGGAGGTCATAGTTTTTCCACCTTCTGATCCTGGAAAGTTAATGATAATTTATCTCGTGTAACTTGATCCTGGAAGGAACAAAAAAAGGGGACTGAAATGAAAACAAAAACAAAAAAAATGCTGAGGAAAAATAAATAGAAGAGTCTTAATGGAATGCAATCAATAATAATGCTAGAGAGGTTCATGTGAGCTAAGAAAACTTATTGATCACAAGTATCATATGCATAAAAAAAAGGCTAAAACAACCATTCTGATGTGATGCAGCATATGAATTGTATGCAAATAAGGAGCTGGGATCTAGTTTATTAACCACCACTGTGGCTGCTGCACTGCACTGTGGGAACAACCACACCAAACCAAACCAAACCAAACCAAGCCAAATGTCCCAATCAATTGGGGTCGGCTACATGAATCATTTTTCTCCATTGAGCTCTGTCAAGTGCTGTTTCATCGCTTAAACCTAGTATACTCAGATCTTTGCATACTACCGCATCTAATGTCAATTTGGGTCTTCCCCTCCCTTCTGCGTTTCTACCGAAAGCTATCCTATCCACTCTCTTAACTACTGCATCCGCTGGCCTACGATAGACATGCCCAAACCACCTTAGCGAATTGTTTCATTTCTAATCCTATCTTGTCTAGTCTTACCACACATCTACCTCAACATTCTCATTTCTGCAACACTTATCTTGTTCACTTGTTGCTTCTTAATAAGCCAGCATTTTGTCCCGTAAAGCATCGCTGGTCTAATGACAGTTCTATAAAATTTTCCTTTCAATTTTGTTGGTACCCTCTTGTCACACAGTACACCAGTAGCGCTTCTCCATTTGAGCTACCCCACTTGGATCCTATGAGTCACATCATCTGCAATCTCTTCATCTTGACTAATAATAGAGCCTAAATACCTAAAATGGTCCTTCTTTGGTATCTCCTGATCTTGGATCATCACTCTTTCCTCATACGCACTTTTGGTATCACTAAACTTGCAGCCCACATACTCAGTTTTACTCCTACTTATCCGAAAGCCCTTAGACTCTAATGCTTCCCGCCAAATTTCTAATTTAGTATTAACGCCACTAGCCGTTTCATCTACAAGGACAATATCATCTGCAAACAACATACACCATAGGATATCCTCCTAAATTTGCCTAGTCAATTATCCATAACTAACGCGAAAAGGTGCGGGCTCAACTCTGACCCTTGGTGCAATCTTACTGTGATGGGAAATTCACTTGTTTCTCCTGCTGGTGATCTAATGGCAGTGACTGCACCTTCATACATGTCTCTGAACACGTCAATATAGCCTTTGGTCACTCCCTTTCTCTCCAGAACCCACCATATAATGTCTCTGGGCACCCTATCATAAGCCTTTTCTAGGTCTATGAAAATCATATGGAGATCCTTCTTCGTTGACCTGTGTCTTTCTACCAATCTCCTTAGTAGGTAAATAGCTTCCATAGTTGATCTCCTAGGCATGAACCCAAACTGTTTCTCCGACACCGTAGTCACCATCCTCAATCGATGCTCAATAACTCTTTCCCACAACTTCATTGTATGACTCGTCAACTTAATACCTCTATAGTTGTTGCAATTTTGAATATCCCCTTTATTCTTGTAGATAGGTACTAAGGTACTCCTCCATTCATCGGGCATCCTCCTAGATAAAATAATCTTTGTTGAACAATTTTGTCAACCAATTCACCCCAAAGTCACCTAGGCTTCTCCACACTTCAATGGGGATACCATCTAGTCCTAAGGCCTTACCCGGTTTCATCCTCTTCAAAGCCTTGGCCACTTCAAACTTTTGTATCCTCCGATAGAACTCGTATTCTATTTTCTCGCTAGGGACATCAACTTCCTCCTCACCAAAGCTTCCTTCATGTTTTTTCATTTAACAACTACTCGAAATACATCTTCCATCTATCCTTGATCTCCTCATCTTTCACCAACACCTCCGAATCACTACATTTTATACACTTAACTTGAGAGAAGTCTTTAGCTTTCCTTTCTCTTAGCTTGGCGAGTTTATATATATTCTTTTCTCCATCGTTACTATCAAGCCTAGCATAAAAATCATTGTAGGCTCTCAACTTAGCCTCACTAACAGTCTTCTTAGCTTCCCTATTAGCTTGCTTTTACCTCTGAAAATTTTCCACATTCCGGTCTTTTTGCCACTTTTTAAAGCAATCCTTCTTGGCTTTTACCATGGTTTGAACCTCGTCGTTCCACCACCATGTCTCTTTAGAGCTTGGACCTTTCCCCTTTGACTCCCCAAGAACTTCTTTTGATATTCTTCTAATCCTGTCAGGCATTGTATTCCACATACTATGACTATCACCTTCTCCTCCCCACTCCATCTCTTGGCCCATACACTCCTTGAACACTTCTAGTTTCTCTCCTCGTAAGAACCACCATCTAGTTCGTGGACTTCTAGTTTCTTTTCTCGGTCTATTATTTCCCTTGAGACCAATATCTGACACCCAAAGTCTATGTTGTGCCACTAGATACTCTCCGGGAATGACCTTACAATCCTTACATAACAAGCGATCTGCACCTCTAGCAAGGAAGTAGTTGATCTGGCTTCTATTGGCTCCGCTCTTAAAGGTAATTAAATGTTCCTCACGCTTCTTATAGAGAGTATTCCCAACTATTAGGTCGCCAACTACCGCAAAATTCAAAATCCTCCAACCACCTTCATTTAGGTCACCAAATCCAAATCCACCATGTACCTTCTCATACCTTTGCCTCTACACTCCCACATGACCATTGAAATCTCCTCCTATAAAAAGCTTCTCTTCACAAGGTATCTCTTGAACTACATCATCAATCTATTCCCAAAATTGCTCTTTAGTGAGATCATCTAAGCTTACTTGGGGCGCGTAAGCACTAATAATATTCACTATGCTCTCTCCAATCACAAGCTTAACTAAAATAATCTGATCTCTTTTCGTCATAACTGTGACTACCGAGTCCTTAAGGTGCTTATCTACTATGATGCCTACCCCATTTCTATGTCTATCCTTACCCGTATAATAAAGCTTATACCTAGTGTCTTCTATCTCTCTAGCCTTCTCCCATTCCCACTTAGTCTCCTGAAGGCAAGCTATACTAATTCTCCTCCTAATCATGGTATCAACTAGCTCCCTAGTCTTACTCGTTAAAGTCCCTATATTCCAAATTGCTAAGCGGATCCTATAATCCTAGGCTAGCTTCTTTAACCCCGCTTGTCCAGGCACGCGCGGGAACCCTTGCTCACTTATCACCACACCCGGGCACCGATGTGACGCCCCTTGCCCATTTTTCGAAGTACCCGAAGGCAGGCGCAATGCATCACTTAAAGGGAATGCCCTAGCATGTCTCGTTGTATGATTAAGATTCATGTCGTAAGGTTCTGACGGGTCTTTTTATGTGCTGGCTGTCAGCTACCTAACGCACACCCTCCTCATTTATCTGGGCTTAGGATTGGCTGAGATTCAAAGATAAGGCTTTAAGAACGTCACAGGCGGAGTTGCACTGTGGTAACAACCAAAAAAAAAAAAAAGAACCTGTTTAAATAACCAATATTGAAAGGTTGTGCTTGCTGCAATTTGGTTTTTGCATCCAAGTAAACTACATGTGAATTATGATTCTGTACCTTCAAAAAAACCATCGGTTATGGTTTCTAAATCATGGCATTTCTGCTTCTGTCTTTGTTTTAGCCTTTCTTAAATTGCCCTACTAAAACATGCAGGATGGTGCAGCAGTAACTGGTCTTCTCATTGCTGGTGCATCATTGGTTGCCGTTAATACCACAGGAAATGCAATCTATGATCCCATTGGTTCAATAATTGTGGGCAACCTGCTTGGAATGGTAACTATGTGCTTATAGTTCCTTGCCTTTAATTTGTCTTATGCTTGTACTCTCAAGTCATGGAAATATTTGGAAGTAAATGTTTGTCAGTTTTTGGCAATTGCCTGAGAATTTGACTCCAAAAGTAGCTCTCCTTATGTCAAACATTTTGTTTGTTTTTTAAGCCATGTAGCTTTTCCTCTGCACACCTATACCGGCTGAGTAGGTTTGCTTTAAGTGGTGCTTATCACAGTGGCAGATCCAAGAATTTGTGGCAGGGTATTCAGAAATTATCATAACTCTACTAGCTCTATTAACCAACAATATATAGTATACACACGAAATCTTATTTCTTCACATACACATTGTGAAAAACATGAGAACTTGAATAAGTTTATTTGTAAAAAACATCCAAACTTTTTCTGTGTTCTTGTATTGCGGAATGGACAATTTTTGGGAGGGGAAAGTACGGGCTGGTCCTATTTGAACAAGGGATTTCTAGCAAGCTCCAACCCAAATAAAAAAAAACTCACCGAAAACTACAGTGTCTATTTCTCTCTTTGCGTCAGCATCTTCTCTCTCTCTCTCTCTCTCTCCATGTCCCTCTTTCTCTTTCCACATCTCTCTCACTTCTCTCTCTCCCTTTTTATTTTAAAATTTTAAAATAGCATAATTTTTGTTGCTACCCACCCATCAACATCTCTCTCTCTCTCCCCCAACCCCCAAACCGTATGAAAGTGTCTAAATCCTAGGGTACCCTGTGAAAGTGTCTAAACCTAAATCCTAGGGTACTCTATGAAAGTGCCTAAAACCCTAGGGTACCATATGAAAGTGCCTAAACCACTAAAACCGTAGATTAGGAAAGTGCACCCTAAACCTAAACCCTAGGATACCTTATGAAAGTATCTAAACCTAAACCTAAACCTAAACCTAAACCCTAGGGTACCTTAATGAAATTGCCTAAACCCTCAAAACCATATGAAAGTGTCTAAACTTCTAAAACCCTATGAAACTGTACAATACCCTTAGTGCCTAAACCCAAAAAAATAGTGACTGACCTTAATGGTAATTAGAAAAGAGTGATTGACCTTAATGGTAATAAATATTTGTTTTCTTACCTTAAAGGTAATTTATCCTTTTTGGGAACGGAAGGAGTAAGATTTTACATATATCCTCAACAAGTTTTCATAATTTGAGCCAATATTAAGCAGGCGTATGAATCTACTGATATCTTGTGAAAGAAATTGCGGCGAATAGGTTGGGACGAACCTTTTTGAAGACAGACTCTCCTTATTTTGTCCCTATTTTCAGGATGAGATGACAGGATTTTCTGTTGTATTTTTGAATACGGAAGGAAAATTGTTCGAGTTTAACAGGTTTTGCAACCTCGTAGAATTTTTTTAAGCTTGTCTATGATTCTCTAGGTTAAACAAAAAAAATAAAAATAAAATTAGAGTTAATGTCATGAATACTAATATTACTACATTTAGGGGCCAATTCCCAGCCGGTCTAGTTCAGGAGACTAAATTCCCCATACCAACCCAATTAAGGACCTTTACGCTTAAGTTTTTGTCAAACGTTGTGACAAATTTACCCCTCCATTAATCTACATTTTATGCATCCATTCTTCCGGCTTTTGTTACTCGAACTCGCCTATTTTGGTAGAGTACCTGTGTCAACACGGTTGTGGGTGCAAGATTCGTACAGACACAACCAGGTAAATCCGGACACGCGTACTTTTTCAGCTCGATCTATCGAAAGAATAAGAAGACAAGAGAAGAAGAAGAGGATGATCAAGCGAGGAGAGAAGAGGATAGAAGAGTTACCTGGGCTTTTAGAAGAAGGGAGAGGCAGATCAGAGAATCGAGATGGAGCAGCTTGTTCGCTGCCTGAGAACTCGTGATGTGTAAGACGAAACAGATGGTGTGCTGGTTAACAGCTTAACCCTAATTTAAGTTGAGTTTTTTTATTAAATTATTAAATTGACTTCAGGACTCTAGTGGGCCTATTATTTTCTTTGGGGCTACTAATGAATTTGTACAAATGGGACTATTTAGTTTCCTTGGGGCTACTAATGGGTTTGTGCAATTGGGCAAATATAATTGAAGTGGATAATTCTTACGGGCTTTTATTATCTAGAAAAAAGAAAAGAAAAAAGAATCAATCAACTTTTAATATTAAAAATATTTATTGCAGTATTTGATATATATTAAATTTATAATATAAAAAAATATGACAAAAAAAATGTCATTTGACGTATCCTTGCACCCATGTCCAAATTTGGATCCATATCCGCGTATCCTGTATTTTTCAACTTGAGGCTTCTACACCTAGATTCACACCCACACCCGAGTCTGATTAACAGCTCCTGGCACTGTGTGTTCAATCGTCATTGCAGAGAATTGCCAGAGCTTCCATGGCTGCTTGAATTGCCAGAGCTTGCTTCCATGGCTGCTTCTTTGTCCGCGAATTGGCCATATCCGCCTTCCAACCCACTAGTATTTCTCCACATTTTCTCGTTCTACGAACCGCTCATGTCTGGAATCAATGCCAATTGCCAAGTTTAATGGATAGCAGATTGAGTAGCTCTTTTGTATCACCTTGTATTGAAGGACCCCTTCATACGTGTGTCGTCTATCCAATGATTTTCACGATTTCCTGAAGGAGAACTTTATACATGTGCTTGGAAAGTCTTGAACATTTTATAGAGTAGAATGCTGACGTTTACTTATTTTTCAAAAATGTCTAATGCCGACAGTGTGCTCGATCAAATGTCCGACTTAGACTTGGTTTTTGAAAATTTCTGTGTTACCTGTACAAGAACTGGTTACGGGAAAAAATTAAAGATAAAAGTTCATGGGAGAGTTTTAAGTTAATTTTTACGCCTTTGAAGATGAAGATTTGAAGATGAAGTCGAGGTATCCATTTGGTTCAAACACAGTGAAATCCATTAGGTTAAAATTATTGGAATTCGCAAGTTTGAATCTAGTGAAATTCTCGAGCTGAATATCCATAAAATCTTAGTGAAATTCACTAAGTGGTTGTTGTCTTTGAAAGTCTAGTGAAATTTGTGAGCTCGAAGATATTGAAATTCACGAGCTCAAATCCAGTGAAATTCACGAGCTCACACCCAATGAAATTCACAAGTTCGGACCGAGTGAAAATTCATGAGCTTGAACTGAGTGAAATTCACCAGCTTGAAAGCAGTAGCTCATAGCCAATGAAAATTCATGAGCTCGAACCAAGTGAAATTCATGAGCTCGAACTCAGCGAAATTTCGCGAGCTCGAAACCAGTGAAATTCGAGCGAAATTTCAAAAGTTCGTGAAATTTTGTCAGCTGGAAAAGTCCCCGGCCGGAAGTGGATGTCAGGGGAGGTGGAAAGTCAGGAGGTGAGAGGAGAGTAAGTGTAAATTTGTGGTTAAAGGGTAAAAGGGTAATCAATGTGATCCTATTAGACCTGCACGTAATTAAAAAAAATTCGTTTGTCCTTGGTTGGTGGGATTTAAAGAGTTCAAAATTAGACTTAGACATAATCTTCCGTACCTTTAGATTATTGTCAATGGACATTGAGAGAGAAGGCAGAGCATGATATCTACACCAATAGATTCGTTTTTTCTTTCTCTTTTCTCAAGTTCCTTTCATTGACTAGGGGTGTGAGCTTTGTTTGAGTTAATGTATTAGATGTTCCATAATGAGTTACTATCTGGATTGATGGGTTTTCATAATGTAGTCATGTAGTGCCTTAGTGTTCAAATAAAAATTAAGCCAACATCACTACTACTAAAATTCAAAAAATTAAAAATTTAGGGTGTTTTGCTGCACACTCAATGGCTTATCAGTGGGTACGAATAATACTGAAAGTAAAATTTGGGAACAAACTGTAATGCCAATGATTCATTGCAGTACTAATTCTTAGCGGCTTAGAAATTACATGCAAATAAGCTTAGTGTCGTTGATATGGGTGACAAGGCCCAAGAAGTAGAATTCTGTAATAACTACACATGTAAAATGGTACGAATAGTGTTGGAATTTATCCCACATCAGTTAATTATCACCTCGAAAGCTAGTATATGAGCCTGAGCGGCCTCTCCACTCATTGCCAATTGGTTTTGAGTTGGATGCTTTAACATGGTATCAAAGCCACATCTGGTTCCACCCTAACAATCTCCATCATATTTCCTAAACCCTAAACCAATAAACCATACAGCCACAATACAACCACCATACAGCCAAAATACAACTGAACCCTAATCGACCTATGAAATCCACAAATCAGACCCAAAACGAACCCTATTCAGACCCAAATTGAACCCTATTCAAACCCTAATCGAACCCAAATCGACCACATTCGAACCCTATACAGTTGATTTCGAACCCCATACAGTTGATTTCGAACCCAAACAGTTGATTTCGACCCCTTAAACCCTTGAATCAACATTCAAAATACAAATAGTTACTCGAAATCTCTTCAACAGTACTCGAAACATCCTTAATCGGCTTACCCAGTACTCGAAACTCCTTAAATCAATTGACCCAGTGCTTGAAGATCTTCGAAATTGCTTCTAGATGTTCAACACTCACCTGTTGCTAAGATTCGGCTCTCTTTGTGGTTTTCTGCTGATTTTTTTACTCCATAGGGTGTCCTCGACCCGTTGATGCTGCTCTTACTTTTTTTTTAATTGACTTCCATTGCGATTGTTGTTATTGCTTGGATTATGATCATTGTTGAGGTATCATTCTCGATTGACTCTTGTTAGTTTGGTCTATGGTATCAAAGCTAGGTTTTCAGAGGCTTTTCCCCTTTGTTTGTGCCATAGTTGCACTTTGTTTCGTTGTGATCCGTACGTTCCGAATCCTTCGTTGACCTCTCCACGTGCAAGTCAGGGGTCGCACATGCAGGGGAATGTTGGAATTTATCCCACATCAGTTAATTATCACCTCGAAAGCTAGTATATGAGCCTGGGCAGCCTCTCCACTCATTGCCAATTGGTTTTGAGTTGGATGCTTTAAGCAAATAGATTCTTGTGCTGGTATTATGCTGTTGTTGATGGCTGGTTTATTATCAGAGTAATAAGAGGTTGATTAATTGGTTGGCTGCTTGTTGCTTGTTATCGGATTTGTTGCTGGTTGTTTTGGTGATATTGGTGGTGGTTTGTATTGCTCGGTGACAAGTTTCGTATTGGTTGGTTGATTGGTCGATTTTTCGATTTTGATTTCTTATGGTAGATATTAGGCAATATTGATCGGTTGATTTCTTATAGTAGCCGATGTGGATGTTGCTGTGTTAGTAGCCAATCAGTCTGTTGGTTATTTGGTTGCTAGTGGATTCTGCGTTGGTGATTGGGTTTGTTTATGATGAAGTCTGCTTCAGTTGTTTATGGTTATGGTTATGGTCGTGGTCGCATGTCAGGGGGAGGTAGTTCTCGTCGTGGTAGTCCTGATTATGGTACCCGATAGTGTACCTATTGTGGGGGTACAAATCATATCGTTAAGTATTGTTATGATCTTCATGGTTTTCCCCAGGCTCAACCCGCTTTTATTTAGAGGATGCCGGGCCGGTTTACTCATTCTTCTGCCAACAGAAGGGTGACTATCTCAGCAGAGGAGTATCAGCAGTACCAACGCCTACTGTCACTTCAGACCAATTCTTCCATTGCTACGTTATCTCAGACAGGTTCTTCTATTGCTTGCATTGCGTCTTCTCATTCTTCTAATCATTGGGTTATTGATTTTGGTGCATCTGATCATATGACTGGTAATCCTTCTATTCTTTCTGGTTGTCAGTCTCTTGGTAAACCATCTCGTGTTACCTTAGCTGATGGTTCTACCACCAATGTTACTGGTTTGGGTTTTGTTCAAGTTTCTTCCTCTCTTACCTTGGACTCTGTACTACAGGTTCCTCGTTTTTTATTAAATCTTATGTCTGTTAGTAAACTTACCAAGTCTTTGAATTGCTCAGTCACATTCTTCCCTAATGGTTGTGTGTTTCAAGATCTCAATACGGGGAGGAAGATTGGTGGCGGTGTTGAACGTGGTGGCCTGTATTACTTTACCAATGATGTTCATCCTAGCTCAGTTGCTCTTCAATCATCAGTGTCACCATATCAACATCATTGTTGTCTTGGTCATCCATCACTTGAGAACCTCAAAAGGCTAGTGCCTTCATGTAGCCGTGTGAAAGCTTTGCCATGTGAAGTCTGTGAGTTTAGCAAACATCATAGAGTGTCTTTTTATCCTAGGGTTGAGAGTCGTGCATCGCGTCCTTTTGGGCTAGTTCATTCTGATATTTGGGGTCCAATGCATGTTCCTAACATTTTTGGCTTTCAGTATTATGTTATTTTTGTCGATGATTTCTCGTGTTACCTATCTGTATCTCATGAAAAAGAGGTCCGAGTTATCTTCTATTTTTAAGTCATTTTATATGGAAATCAAAACCCAGTTTGATACTTGCATCCACATATTTCGTTCTGATAATGCCTGTGAATATTTTAAAAATACTCTTTCTCAATTTTTTGAAGATCACGGTATTATCCACTAGTCCTCTTGTGCTCGGACTCCACAACAAAATGGAGTGGCCGAACGCAAGATTTGACATTTATCAGAAGTTATGCGTGCAATGTTATTTCAAATGCAAGTTCCTAAGTCTTATTGGAGTGATGTAGTTCTCACCGCCGCTATTTGATTAATCGTATGCCCTCTAAGTTGTTCTTGGAGGTCGATACCCCATAAGGTATTGTTTCCTACGCGCCTTCACTCATTACCCCTTCGGATTTTTGGGTGCACTTGTTATGTTCATGCTCTGGATCCTGACCGGAGCAAACTTGACTCTCGCTCCATTAAGTGCATTTTTCTTGGTTACTCTTGAACTCAAAAAGGATATTAAGTGTTATTCTCCATCTTTACGTCGTCCCTTTGTGTGTGCTGACGTCACATTTAATGAGTCACTCCCATTTTATTCGGAGCCTATCACTATCAATGATCGGGTTTGCATCCGAAGTCTCGTGTTTCCTATAGCTGTCCCCTCAAGTCTTAGTCCTCCACCGTAACCTTGCGGTGTATGTTCGCCGCCCCAAAAGTTCCACCAGGTGCCATCTCACCGAGCCACCAAATACCATCTTAGCGGGACCATCGCATTTCTGAGCCATCTGAGCACACAGGCCCACTTTCGCCCACCGCTCCGTCTTCTCCTCCGTTGCGAGATCCAGATGATCTTGATCGTTCTATTGCCCATCGTAAAGGTATTCGGTCTTGCACTATACATCCTATTGCTCAGTTTGTTTCATACAACCATCTGTCACCATCGCTTTGTGCTTTTACTACTTCAGTCTCTTCTGTTTTTGTTCCTAACACTGTTCAGGAGGCCTTATCTGTGTCTGAGTGGCGGAAAGCAATGGAGGAAGAGATGTCTTCTCTTCATCATAATGGCACTTGGGAGTTGGTTTCTCTTCTTCCGGTAAAACTACTTGTTGGTCGCCGTTGGGTATTCACTGTCAAGTATCATCCGGATGGCACTATTGAGCAGTATAAGGCCCGCCTTGTAGCCAAAGGCTATATGCAGACTTATGGGGTTGATTATGCAGAAACCTTTTCCCCAGTTGCCAAGATAAACTCTGTTCAGATTCTTATTTCTCTTGCTGCTAATCAAGGTTGGCCCTTATTTCAATTGGATGTCAAGAATGCTTTCTTACATGGTGATCTGATTGAGGAGGTCTATATGGAGCAACCTCTTTGGGTTTGTTGCTTTCGGAGGGCGTTCGGTTTGTCGTCTTCGCAAAGCCTTATATGGTCTGAAGTAGTCCCGTCGAGCTTGGTTTGGTCGGTTTAGTGACGCTGTGTTGCAATTTGGTATGCGTCGATCTCATTCGGATCACTCTGTTTTCTCTCTTCAGTCAGAGCGTGGGAAAATACTGTTGATTGTGTATGTAGATGATATCATTATTACTGGAGATGATCAAAAAGGTATTGATGAGTTGAAGCAATTCTTACAGCGTCAGTTTCATACTAAAGATTTGGGTAAGCTACGGTATTTTTTGGGTATTGAGGTAGCAAGATCCAATGATGGAATTAATTTGTCCCAACGGAAGTATGCATTGGATATTCTTGAAGAGACTGGTTTATTGGGAGCAAAACCTGTGGAGACCCCAATGGATCCGAATGTGAAACTTTGTGTTGATCAAGGGGAGATATTTCCTCATCCAGACCGTTATCGTCGCTTAGTTGGTAAGTTGAATTACCTTACCAATACACGTCCTGATATCTCCTTCGCCGTAAGTGTGGTGAGTCAGTTTATGTTAGCTCCTCGTCTTCCACACTGGGAAGCTTGTCTTCGTATTGTGAAATACCTTAAGGCTCATCCTGGACGTGGTTTGTTTTATCGGTCTAATGGTCATTTGCGTGTTGAAGCCTTTACCGACGCTGATTGGGCAGAATCACCATCTGATAGACGGTCCACTACTGGGTACTGCACCTTTGTTGGAGGCAATTTAGTTACATGGAAAAGCAAGAAACAAACAGTGGTCGCAAGGTTCAGCGTAGAAGCGGAGTATCGAGCCATGGCACACACATCTAGTGAGATTGTGTGGTTGAGAGCTTTACTCAAGGAATTAGGTTTTGATGTGGAGTTACCTATTCCTATGTATTGTGATAATCAAGCGGCTATTCATATTGCTTCAAATCCAGTATTCCATGAGAGAACAAAACATATTGAAGTTGATTGTCACATTGTTCGTGAGAAGATAGATGGTGGTGTGTTGTCTACTCCATCTGTTCCTACAGGAGCTCAATTGGCTGATATCTTCACCAAACCATTGTTTAAACCGCGTTTAGAGTTTTTATGTAACAAGCTGGGATTTTGTGATATTTATTCTCCAGCTTGAGGGGGAGTGTTAGATTAGCTTTTGTCCCACATTGCCTAGCTACATATTGTATTCTTCTCTCTCATAATATAAATAAAGTCTTATGTGTTTGGGTTCGTTAACACCCGACACTTCTCTCTCTCTCTCTCTCTCTCTCTCTCTCAAATAACAAATGGCAGCAATTGTTGATAAGTTGAGAGACCAAAAGACAATAACATAGATTGGCTTCTTTCATCCTATAGATGTAACAATGCGGATGAGTACTTTACTGTTAATCAAAACCTGGGGAGATGGGAAACTCTAAATTAACAAGAGATCTGGTGGTTAAACATGATGTGAATTCATCTAATTTGAGTCATTTGACTGAACATATACACTTATCGCAATCAATTCAATGAACTGTTTCCATGTAGCCAACCACAAGTTATTTGGATGAAAGCCTGCTGAGCTGGGTTACTGGTTGAGATCTGTCCATCTGCAGCATTTTTTTTTTTTTTTTTTGCGGGCGGTGTGGGGGGCAGGGAGGAAGGGGGGAAGGAAAACATCAAAGTGAGACTCTTGTATTTTTCAGGATAAAATTGAGTAGGAATTGAAGGAATTACGATTCTGGTGAAAGTATTCCAGGGGAAGGGAATTGTTTATATTGTTCAAACATGGAGCACCAAATGAGATGAGTTCATTTGGGTTGGCAATTAAGATTTTGGTATGTTCTGGAGTTGGGTCGTGGGAATATAAGATGGTTTTTGATGGCTACCTGATTGCACCGTCTGTATCGCCATGGAATATTGCACCCGGAAAACGAGCCATGATTGGCATCATTGAGAATGAAAGATCAGATGATATTGGCAGAGATAATCGGCAGCACCGGATGCGCAGAAGATAGATCTGGCTGTGATGATGAATATTGGAAGTGGTAATCTGCAGTGCCCGAGTGATTCCAACTGTGGGTCACAATGCTCCAGTGATGTAATGTATCGGCGATGATTGCTCCTTCTGCGATGTAAACTGGGTGATATCGGATAAGAAAAGAGAATAGAATGGGAATTGCTCAAGCCTAAGCTCCAATACCAAAGTTGATGTATGACAGCGAGAGAAGGGGAGGAAAGCACACAAAGGCCCCTGCCTGATTTCAAACAACTCTTTTTTTTTTCATTAATCAAAGTTTGATCATTACCTTAATCATCTTATTTATAGACTAACAATAACCTAAATAAAAGATAAACTCAATGTAGAAACTATCTAATCAAATTTTATCCCTACCTTCAAACTAAACAAATCCTTTTAAAAAAATTTGACTTAAACTACCAAGCACAACTATTGTACCAAAAGATTTATTCCCACGTGACTTGACCCGAGGCCCCCAAAGAGGGATCTTTTGCTCCAACCAATCAAGGGCTGTGCCATCACATGGCCACTGAACAGCTGCAAATCTAGTGAATTTCTTTGCTTGCTACTTCTTTTTCCCTAGTTGGGATGATATACACATCTCAATATGTTCGAAGAAATGATGGGGAAGAATGGAGAGTACGGCTTTGTTTGTCATTACAATGATTTCCATGCAGCCATTCACTATTGTATGGACGCCTAAAGTGACTTCTATCCTTTTATGCGACTTTTAACTCATTTTTTTGAGCAAATTTTGTGCCTTGTCTTATAGAGATTTCAATGCAGGTTGCTATATTTCTCATTCAAAGGAATCGCCATGCTTTGATTGGTAGAGCAATTGATAATCACGATATGGAAAGGGTTCTGCATTTTCTGAGAAATGACCCAGTAAGATCACCAATACTACTCAATGAGTAGTGCTATCATGATGTCGTAGTTCAACAAATGGAATTTCCTTTGCAGGTAGTAGATGCTATATATGATTGCAAAAGTGAAGTTATTGGGCCTGGATTTTTTAGGTTCAAGGCTGAAATAGGTGAGAAATGTATATGATATAAAGTCTGGTCCTTTTCTTTTTGTCACGTCCTTTTCTTTCTGCATTTTCATAAAGTCAGGGTCTGAGAAATATGAAATGTAAATCAGTGCCAGTGGATTTTTATGACCTTTTAAACGCTTACGAACATTGTCTTTGCTGTAAGCATTTTGTCAATGGATTTCATGACTTTGCTATTATTCTGTTCTAAATGATATAATTTCTTAAACCTCAATAGATGTACTCTGCTATTAATAGTATCCTGCATCCCGTGCAAAAGTGCCATTCAAATCTGCCAGTATTTGTTGATGACTTGCCTGTCATGTTTTACCAGTAAAATGATAAATTATAAAAAAAAGGGATACCTTGACTGGATTTATTTTTTCTAGAAACTCGTAGTCTACTGTTATGACAACTCTTGTGTTTGGAATGGAAATTAGAAAAAATGTCCCTATCCGTTTTTCTTCATTACGAAAAGCTTTTGAGTCTTGTGTTCCAGTTGGATTTTTATATTATTTAATTTGATATAGAATTTATTGGTTAAACTGGAAAGTATAATATGTTCAAGCTTTATGTGCCAGATTTCAACGGTGAGGTGCTGGTGCAGAATTATTTGAAAAGAACAGGACGTGATGAGTGGGCCAGACAGGTTGATATTTTCTCTTTAATCTTTTATTTATCCTTTTTCTGCTTGGTTTAATATTTGACATTTGTGTTGGAACTTGTAAGCATGTATTTACGTAATAACAAATATGCTAGGACCTGCTCGAATAAACTTGACTACATAACGTAATGCTTTGATAAGTTACTTTAGGTCATCTCATCTTACAGTTGCGGGGCGAGTGTAGATGATAAAGGAGAGATTCGACTCAATAGACATTCTGCTTTAGATACCTTCCAAGCTCAGACCAACTCTAATACTTAAACTCTGCTGAGCCTTCAGCTGACTAATTAAGCACCAGCGCAGTAACTTATTTAACTACCAAAAGAGTATGCCTTTTATTGGGCCAGAACTTCTAGCATGCTCGTGTATTCTTGGAGGATTTGATGAAATGTGCTATATGCTTGTAGTTTCGAGAAGCTGCAAAGGAGAAGGATAATTCTGGCTTGCTCAACGTCATGTCATGCTATGGTATGCATTGTCATGCACGATTTGTTTTGTGAATGAATTGTGTCACATGTTTAGAACTGATATTCCCTTCACTCTCATGGCAGGTGAAGAAGTGGTTACAGCTCTGGGGAGTGAAGTTGATAGGCTAGAAAAGGAAATCCAGGAAATTGTCCCGGGTATTCGGCATGTTGATATTGAGGCCCACAATCCCGTTAGCCCATCCCCATGATTCCTATTTACTTGTATTTTTGTTTATCTTGCCATTTCCTTGTATGTAATCAGTAATTTTCCATGGTTTTGACAAACAGATTGATTGTAATTTACATTCAACAAGAAATATCATCTTGAATGCTTCTAAGCACAAAATGAAGCCAGTCAATGACTGTATACGAATTTTAATCGTGAAGAGACTAAACAAATTGAGGATGTCAAGCAAGGGAGCACACATCGCCCTGCTGTAGTCATGCCAACACAAAAAGTTTGATGAGGGGCTGAAAGCTGAACTGTTTTATGGAATGTGGATAAGATCATTAATCTAGTCCCAAGTAATATTATACCGAAAATCCTGGCTATCCTTCCCCCAACCTGTCCTTGTCTACTGTCTAGTATGGCTGTTTTCTCATTCGAGACGATATAATACAAAATCTGGGTATAGAGCGCCTTATGACGAGCATAGAGGAAGCTCTGCAAGCAATTCTACAGCTGTCTGGATCCATAAAGGATAGAATTCATAGAAGCTTGTTTGGTCTCTGGATCTTCCAGAACGAATGAAAGTTTTCATATGGAAAACCACGTCTAACCATGCCCCAGGGCTAGATTGGTTTGTGAAGATCTATTCCTCCCTCTCAACATTTATTGCTTGTGCTAATTCTCCTATAAAACAGTCTGGAATTTCCTTTTTCCATGGTTGTGTGTTGGTGGAGACTCTCGTCCTCAGGTAAGATGTTCTCCCACTGCTTTCCCATCATTTTTGGATTGAGGTGACCCAGATCTTATTCAGATCTGAGTTATTTGGCCCTCAGCTCCATTCAGCCTCGGTGACCAATCTGTGGGATCTCCTAAAGCAGCGGTGGTGGGGCCTAGCAGTAGAGACTGTGGTGGGACGAAGGGACATTGAGCTCAAGGTGCTCATATGTGAATCTCCCATCTTCCTCCAACCACAGTCACAAGCGGATCGTTGGTCTTCATCTACGCGATTGTCAATTTGGCATGATTGTTCTCGCTTATTGTAGTTTGTTTTTTCTCATTTTTGTTCGGATCTTTTGGGTTCCTTTTTTTTTGAGCAAGCAAGAAACATAAGGATTCATTCACTAAATTAACCATTACAACGTTTGGCTAAGGCGTGAGCTGCCCCAACCACTTGTCTAGAAACTTTAACTACAGAAACAAAGATAAAAGACTTAGCAATATACATAATGTCAATCGAAACAAGCCTCACAAAAACATCAACAACATCTAACCTTTGAAGACCTTTAACCACAAGTAAGCAATCCGTGAGGATTTCAATATGTCGCCATCCTTTGTTCCTAGCACCTTCCAGAGAATGTAGGACTGCCAGAGCCTCCACCATTGTCGCAAAACAAGCTTTAACTTTGCAAACATCCTTTGCATATGCCGTTCCAGAACTTACCCAAGCAACAACTCCCTCCCATGTCTCCTTTCGCCATGCACCATCAACAACCACCTTCACAGCCTCCATATCAACATCACCTGCCAAAGCACCCTGCAAAACCACCTTATATTTGTCACTCAAACCAAAATTCCCAGATTCCAGAGTACCACAGGTAGGAGGCACCCTCTCCGTCTTTTGCTAGATCTAGCACATCATTTGATAAAGATAAAGAGCCTCCCGCCAAGCCTGCATAACATCCATCTTTGAATTACGGGATACAAAATTGTTTCGACAACACCAAATAGCCCATAGGACAAAAATGGACTCCAACAAAGCATATTTATCTTGAACTTTGCGCATCCAATGTAAAAACCATTCCTCAAACGCAACCGACACCCAACCTGAAAAATCCAATCCCAACCTAGAGACTCTCCAAACCCTTCGAGCAAACTCACATTGAAAAAATAAATGTTCAATCGTCTTAGAATCCTTCCCACAAACCGGACAACTAACTTCCTTGGACAGTTTTCGACTAAAGAGAGTCGATCGCACAGCTAGAACTCGATGCAACACTTTCCACAAAAATAAAGCAAATTTAGGAGGAATATTCAAGCCCCAAACTTTCCCCCAAATGCTACCTCTATCACCCCCCTTAAGGTCACCAAAAGAACCAGAAACCGCGACAAAATAGGCACATTTTACCAAAAATTTCCCATCTCTTGAAAACCTCCAAAAGTAATCATCCGCAACCTTATCACAAGGAATGTATAACGATACAATTTTTTGCACCAAGCCCACATGAAATAATTGGTTAATAAGAGGCTCTCTCCAAGTTCTAGTAGACCAATCTATGAGGTCTTTAAATTTAAAATTACACAAACCACTTGGCTAACCATGGTCAAGATAAGGATTAAAATCATTGGGGATCCATTGGTGACCAAACACAGTAACCTTGCTTCCATCACCTACTCTCCAAGCTATTCCTTTTCTTAGTAAATCCTAACCCCATAAAATACTTCTCCACCCCTAGGTACACCCAGCCTTGATTTTACAATCAAGCAAATCCTTACCCCAACAAAACCTTAGTAAACAGGGAATTAGGTTCTTTCAACAACCTCCACGCTTGCTTAGCCAGCAGAGCTTGATTAAAGCAACCAACATCCCGAAGATCTAGCCCACCCATATGCTTAGGTTTACAAAAATCCTCCCATTTCTTCTAGGACACTCCACCACCATCCCATTTGCCCCACAAAAATCTAATCATAATACTCCTCACCTTTTTCACAAAATAACCTGGAGCTCTAAACACCGAAAACAAGTAATTTGGGATTGTGGAGAGGGTATGCTTAACCAAAACAAGCCGACTAGAAAAATTCAAACATGGAGTGCGCCACCCTGCAAGTCTACTTCTAAATTTATCCAAAATACGTTGGAATAACTCACCTTTCCTTCTAGAATAGCCGAGATCTGATCCCAAATAAATCCCAGGCTTGTCAACTATTTTTATCCCAAAAACCTCTTTCAAAACACCCCTCTCTTCCAAACCCAAGCTCGGACTAGCAAAGATTTTCGATTTGTTACAATTAATTTTTTTCCCCACAAAGTTGCAATAATCATCTATTAGCGCTTTCAAGATCTGAATATCATACTGATTAAACTTGAGAAAGAAGAAACTATCATCCGCAAATAACAAATAAGCAATAGGAGGAGAATGGGGACTAAAGGCTATCCCCTTACAGATATTTGAGGCACCACAACGACAAAGATTGGCCGATAAGACTTCACTGACCAATATAAATAGGTAGGACGATAGAGGATCCCCTTGCCTTAAACCACATCTAGGATAGAAAATGTAAGGACCCATGAGTTTTAATCATTTTTCGAAAATAATGTTGGGGAAATGTGAGAAATATTTTTAAAATGCAAAACGAGGTCAATATGAGATGCATATATGCTTGAGGGTGTCTTTATAACACATTAGAAACATGAGGGGCTTAAGTGCAAGTGTATGGGTGTATATATATATACATTTGGGGCTGATTTTTTTGGGCAAAATGCACCTCTGCCTCTCTCTCTAAGGGCAGCAGCCCCTCCCTCTTCTTCCTCCCCATTTTCTCTTCAAATTCCACCACAAATCCACCTCCCACACTTCTCAAACTCAAGATTCAACCGCATATTCATCATCTACGCGTGTTTGGGAGCCTCGAGTACCATCTTTTCGCACCGGGAGGACCAAATACGGGATTTCTCAAATTGGGGATCTAGGAATTCAGTTTTGGGATCTCATTTTTGGAGCTAAATCACTCTTGAGGTAGGGGATTTCTATCTTCTCTAAGTTTTTTGAGGTGTTTAATGTGAGTGGTGTAACCACATTTGATCATTTTCTTCATTTCTTGCAAGAAAACCCATTTTCATGTTTCTTGTTTTGGTTGGGTTTGATTCACGTTTTTGATGTTGTGCTAAGTTAAATGTGTTGTTGTTTCATTACCTTGGATGCCTTTGAGTCTAATTTTTTCCTTGGAAGTGATTGGGTTGAGCCCCATTGTGATCTAAGTGAGAAAAACCAGTTTGAAATCTGCAAATTTTGCTCGTAACGGCTTTTGTATCGATACTACCTTTCTTTAGTATCGATACGCATTCATTCTATTCAGTTTTAGGTGGTCCGGTATCGATACTACCTTTCCTTAGTATCGATACCCGTCTGTTTATAAGGCAGATTTTGACCTAACTTCGCGGGCACGCCCCGGCTTCGTCTGAACTCCGATTGAGGTGATTCTTGAACCGTTGGAAAGCTCTATGAGTCTACTTTCAAACCCAATTGGTCTCATATTCATAGCCTTTGTATTTTGAGAGAAATGTGCTTTTTCCTATCAAGGTGTTAGGTTTTCTCGAGGTTCATAACTCCATTCTTATGTTCCTATGCTCCGGGCCTTTATTGGTCTTTTCTAAGCTTCTCAACTTGACTTTTAAGCTTTGGTAATCTATCGTGGTATGAATGATATTTTGTCACGATTTCACACGTTCTTGGACACATATTAACTTTGCCATAACCGACACACTACGAGCTTTCGAACTAAATGAATCACACAATGTGAGGTGTAAATGAAAGAATGAAAGATGTGACACGGGTCCTACTGTATGATATGCCTGCCCACACGGGGGGCCCTCACAAGGGGTATGTCCGGAATGACACGGGGCCCTATGTAAGGGTATGCCCGGAATGACACGGGGCCCTATGTATGGGTATGCCCGGAATGACACGGGGCCTATATGGCATGCCCGGAATCTTAGTAAATGATGTAATTAAATGAAACAAGGGGTGTGTGAGTGATTTGGACACCTACGAAGTATCGGGTACGTATCGGACACAACGGCACACCGGTTAATCTTGGTCGAGCATATGGGATTCCAATTGTTTACATCTAAAGTTGGGGCTTCCGTGAGTATATTGTGAAATCTTCTTTTTGTTGCATGCACTCCATTATCATTTCATCATATCTAGATTTGATAGATGTTTCCTACGAGCTAGTGAGCTCACCCTATCTTTCCCAGGTACACGGCATGGAGCATGAGATCGGATGCTTGGAGTGTGAATGCATGACATGAAGATTTTATGATCATGAAGTCATTTTCTTATCTTTATATTAAGTACATTTTGGAAGATGATCCTGTAACTTTAATTTCTCCAAGCTTTTGGCTATTTCAACTTATGTAATAATTTTAAAACCTTTTTGTTTGTTATTTTTGCATGGATACGGGTACCCTTGAACAAAAACTTATTGTACTTTAACTTTCTACAGGAAATTGTTTGACTCTATTGATCCTACGTGGATTCTATTTGTATTTGACTTATTGAAATTGAGGGCGTGACAGAAAACTTTCGAAGGACACCCATTAACTAAGACAAAGAAAGACACCATGGAGATACATTGGAAAATAAGGTTCACCCACTTGGGACTGAAACCCAAACGACTCAAAACTGAGGTAACCACTAACCACTTTATCCTATCATAGGCATTATTCATGTCAAGCTTAAGAGCAAAATAAGACACTTTCCCTTTTTTATGACGTCAAATGAACTCCACAGTTTCATGAGCTAAAAACACATTATCAGTAATCAACCGATTTGGAACAAAAACATTTTGGAAAGCTGAAATGAGAGATTTGAGAACTGGACGCATCTGATTCACCAAGACATGAGCAATGATTGGTTCATTCAATGAGGTTGGCGTGCTTAATCTGGTTGAGTTTGACAATGTGGGAAGAATAGGTCCAGATGAAGATAATGTGCATGGCATAAGCGCGGAGTATGGGACTGAGCAGAACCGAGTGGTGCATGCAGTGAATCAGCTGAGTTGGGTGGTGGATGAGGTAATCCCACCGGTCAATGAGATGGATCGCCGGTGGTCAGAGTGGGAACGTGCATTGAAGTGTCTTGGCATTAATGTGGGTAGTTAGTTGTGTAATGAGGGGCAGATGGGTTGGTGGGGACAGAGTTTAGTAGTAATGAAGAAGGATTTACTATTGATTTGATAGTGACAGAAGCTGATTTTGTAAAGGACACTTCAAGCAATTGTGCGGAGGAAGTTAATATGGTGGATCAGGTTGCAAACTTGGGCTTTTCTAAAGATGGACAAAGGTCTAGGCCCATATTTAATGGGTCCATTGTAATTAGAGAACCAAGTGAGCCCGGTGTGGATCGGGCGAGTCATATGGGCTCAATAATGGGCTTATGTGCTAATGTTGATTCAAAAGTAAAAAGGCCTGTGAAGGCTTTGGAAGATGGGTCTGACTTTTCTACTAATTCGGGCCCTATTAAACGTAGCAGAAGGATAGTAGAATGGGGTCTGGTTCTGCGGGTTGCTCTAAGTGGGGTGAGGAAGGATTAACGAGTGGAGTTCTTTCAGACCCTAGCCCAAGTGTGGGTGTTAGGCTCAACATGCCCACGAAATTTGGCAAATATAAGGAAGTGCTCAGGAGGGCAATGGGTCGGGTAAGAGCAAATCCAATGCTAAATGGAAAATGGCTATAGCCATTGCTATAATTGGCACCAAAAAGTGGTTTTTTGTGCTAAAATGCAACCTAGTCTCCAATGCAAGGTTGTAAAATAGAACCAAACAGTTGCAATTTTAACTAACTTTCCTACCATCTCCTTTTTAATTACATTTTTAACCCCAATTCAACTATGTACATTATTTTCAACCCCGTTGTGATCTAATTTTTAACCCCCATTCGGAAATATTTTTTAATTACGTTTTTTTTTGTCCTCCACTGTTTCAACCACCTTTCTACTCCAGATATTTTTTCATCTAACTTTGTCACCTAACATTCTCACATAACATTCTCATCTAACATTCTACCCAGATTTTTGTATAAATACAAAATTAAACTAGTATATTTGCCACGCCATTCTCATTTGCCATACTGATTTTCCTTTCCAAACTAATATCATGAGCAACTTAAGAAAAAGAATACTGCGGGGAGATTTCGACGGAGATTCCTCCGATGAAGATGAAGTTGCAATGCTGCAGATGGTAATGGCGAGCAGTTATCAACAAATGCAAATGCGTCATAACCAACAACAAGGGGGTTATGTTGGTTCTGTCAGCGGGCAGGCTTTCATCTGCCGTGACAGGGCTGCAGCAAATGAAAGAATCCATTCAGATTACTTTTCTGAAGATCCCTTTTTCAGTGAAAATTTTTTTCGCCAACGTTTTCGGATGGCTAAACCCCTGTTTGAGAGGATCTTGACTCAACTCCAGCAACATGACGATTATTTCGTCCAAAAGCCCGATGCTGTTGGTGCTGTTGGCCTATCTGGTATCCAAAAGATGACTGTAGCTCTGAGGATGCTTGCGTACGGGATGCTAGCTGATAGTGTTGATGAGTATGTCAAAATCGGAAAAAGTACTGCTATAGAATCGCTCATGAGATTCTGTAGAGGAGTTGTGGAGATCTTCGAACTAGAGTACCTGAGGGCTCCAAATGAAGCAGATATTGCAAGGCTCCTACGTGTGGCTGAAGATCGTGGATTCCCTGGGATGCTTGGCAGCTTGGACTGTATGCACTGGCAATGGGAGAAATGTCCAACTGCTTAACACGGTATGTACACTGGACACGTTGAAAAACCCACCATCATACTTGAAGCAGTTGCCTCACATGATTTGGACATCATGGACATTCTCTAAATTGAAAACACTTATCAAATCTTTTGCAGAAAGAAGCTTTTGGATTTTTGCAATGCTGCTCTTGAATAGCCAACCATTTCCAATAGAGTGACACTGAATACTTCTAGTTGCTATTTCTCTCCAAAGCGTTCCACCCCTCTAATGACTTAAGCTTAAATAGGCCTTTCCTCGTTATGTCCTCGCATTTGAGGATGAGACTCCATAAAACATTTCTAAGGCAATTGAAAGGCAGAATTCTCAACTTTCCTATTAGGATTTTTCCTTTGAACTTTAAAGGTGGTCCTTTTCACATAAAGCATTCTATCTTGAATCCAAAACCCATTGGCTTTAGAAATAGTCACCTCAGTCGAGATAGCACAATCAAACCGCACAAACCCAAATCTCATATTTGTCACTTTGCTTCATTGACGTGGAATATAAGCATCCTTAACAACCCCATATTGACTAAAGAATTTCCTGAACCAGAAAAGACCAACATCGTTGGGGAGATTGTCAACAAAGAGAGAGAACAATCCTAAATGATCACTGCCCATTGCCTAGAGAAAATACCAGAAAAGACCTCAACCTTGAGGATCAGCCAAGAAGGAAGAGTTCTTCGAAAAATTCGCTGATAAATTTCACGGGGAAAGTTTGCCGGAGAAGAATCGAGACCAGTAGAGCGAAGCCCACATCCCAGAGGTGAAGAAACTATAAGTGGTTTTCTCTTGAAAGAGCTCTGGTAACCGTAGATTTGAATTTGAAGTTCAAAAAAACTTATACGGAGATCGGGAAAAACAACCACAACGAGTGCTCACCAGCGAAGATGGATGGATGGGGCGAGGAGAGGGAGGAGGGAAGGTAAAAAAGAACTAACAATGAGGAGATTTAGTGGATTAAAGGTGGTGTATCGAAGAGGAGGTAGAGGTTTTGGTGGTTATGGTGGCTTAGATAGAGAGGGGAAGAATAACAGGTGGGGAGGAGGAGGAGAAGCACTTGACATGATGCCTAGTCAGAGATGAAGTGTTGTGATGGGGTGGCGGCGACCGAAGGTCAAGGTGGAAGGTCACAGTGTAAGGTCATGGTGGAATGTGATTGACATAGCACAACAATTACGGGACACAAAAAAACAATTTCACCAACAGGGACATAATTTTCTCGTTGACACATTAATCTAACATCTCCAATAGGTGTCACAATAATTTAAAACTAAACTCTAACAATCATTTTGACTATTCTAGGTTGGAAAGGTTTGTACTTCACTTGGATAACCTCTAGAATATACTCTTGTGCCTACCAATCACAACAATGGAAGTATGAATGTTGCAACCGAACAACTTGTATTTTCACAAAGTGCTTGATCCATATAAATTGGACATGCAGGTGTCTGAGACATCCCTTTAACTGCTCAGTGATAAGCCCCAAATGTTGTATATATCTGAGCTTATCTCGCTCATTGTGATCACACACACGTGCATTTTGTGCCTTTATACAATTGATTTTGCGCGAGTTGTGTTTTTAATGAGTTTCAGAAAATCAGAGCTAAAAGGTGTGTCCAAAGCTCCAAATAATCCCCAATTGTATCCGGAAGTACCCAAGATCCCGCAATGCCGTGGAGGACAATCGCCGAAGCTTAGAATTCGATTCAAGAAGCTTTGAAAGGTTCAAGGAAGGCCCGAAACAAAAGAACAATAAATTTGGAGTTATAAGCTTCGAGAAATCTGACCAACTGATAGAAAAAGGCTCATTACTTTCAATAGACAAAGGCTATGAAGATGAGGTCAATTGGGTTTGAAAGTAGACTCATAGAGATTTCCAAAGGTTCAAGAATCGCCTCATTCCGAGTTCAGACGAAGCCGGGACATGCCCGTGAAGTTGGGTCAAGAATCTGCCTGACCAGAGCAATCTGGATCGATCCAAATCCCCAGTGGATCGATCCAACTTCATCAGAAACCCCCCAAACCACTTTGAATCAATCCAAGGTCATGGTGGATCAATCCAACTTCATTAAAATGCTCCAGATCAACTTGGATCGATCCAGAACTATGGTGGATCGATCCAACTCCACTTAAATTGTTTCAGAGCCATCTGGATCGATCCACATCAATCCGTGGAGTATTTTTCAAGCATTTCAAGCACTTTTTGTACTTTCTACTTATGGAAAGTTTCTATTAAAAGCATTATTAAGATATTTTGAGAGAGATGGAAGGTGTTTGTATATATTTCCCTCTCCCTCTCTCTCCTCTCACCTTCTTCCTCCGTTAGTTTTGTTCTTAGTTTAGTTCAACCTTCTCTCTAGTTTTTAGGTTAGTTTTTCTTTGATCCAAGGTTTTCATCTTCATTAATGTTGTAAGTGTACTCTTAATCTTTACAAATCTACTGTTTATTTGTATTTTCTTCATCTTTCGTATTTTCATGTTGTTCTTGCTATTTCCATTGAAAACTCTAATTTCTAAGTGTTGTTTGTGATTTTCTCTAGTGTTAATGTTGTAGGCCAACTTAGGTTCTTCACTTAAAATTAGTTTTTAAGTTTATTAATCATGTTTTGCTTCTCCTTCAACATTTTAATCTTATTTTTTGCTATGGTTTGTGAGTAGTTTAAGTAGGCTTAGTCATGGGGTGATTAGCACTCGATGACTTGGGATTAATCCATCTATCTCATGTTATAACATACACATCTTGTTTATCAAATATTTGGGGTTGCACTTTTATGTACCAATGGGTGAGTTTGTTAATCTCTTTGATCACAAGTAGTCAAGAGCTTGACTGCTTGGCACGTGTGATGCTTTGGGCGATGTCAACCCATCTGTTTGCCAAATGAACCGAAAATCCTAATCTTTGTTAAACACATTTTTCTAGTAAATGTTTTAAAATCTAAATCTTCTGTTCGGGGGCATTTAACGATGCCCCGAGCCGGTCATCAAGAGAGAATGGATTAACCCGAGTCATGGTAGTTAAATACTCCTAGACTTTGCCTTAGTTTAATTTGTCATTTTTAATCTTCCGAGTCATTCACGAAGTTAAGTGAATTCCACCTTCAAACTACAAAGTCAAGTTTGCCGCTTCAAGGCCGAAAACCTACACTTGCAAGACAACTCTCATGCCTGGTGCGTTCGGTCCTTGTGGATTCGACCCGGTCTTACTGGTTATTATGCTACGCGATACCTAGCCCTACTCTTGGGGCAACACCATCTACAATACAATCTAAGGTCGGAAGCACTCAGTCTGCTCTCTTTGGTTTCATTCACATGCATAGTTAGCAGAAACAAGAACAGGCCAAGTGATTCTTGTTTAAACCATAAGGGGATATGAAGTCTGGTGAGGAAACAGAGCCGAATGCTTGCAGGAACAAGTATCCGTGTCCTTTCAGAAGCAATTCTCTTACCAGCTACATTGGCATTGAAAAGGCCTGAGAGTGCTGGTACAAAAATGTCACTCTGGGAACAAATGTAAAAGTCAATAGCCTTCTCATATGTTATGGATTATCGCGAACACCTATTCAATCCTACAAAGCCCCTACGAATCTTGAGAACAATGAATCAAAGAAAAGACAAGAAAATAAGTGTGTAATGAGAACCGGAAAGAAAAACGAGACACAAGATATACGTGGAAAACCTCAATATGAGGAAAAACCACGGGAGCCACACCAGTCCATTATGAAATCGAATCAAGGAGTACAAGTCTTCTCACAATCTCTCTGAGATTGGTTTTCTTTTGCCTCTCACACAATTTTCATGCTCTAAAAATCTAATACACAACACACTCACGCAGCCATCCAAAACCCTAAAAGAAGCATTATAAGGCTCTCAGTAGCGCTACAGGGAAACACCTGTAGCGCTACAAGACACTCTGTCCAAAAGATAAGCTATGGCTAGCGCTACACCAAATTCATGGTAGCGCTACCGAACCCTCTAGATGCATTCTGGCTGCTGCTGAAGGTTGTATACACCCCAACAATATCCCACTTGAAGATAACCTGAAGCATCCCAAACAAACAACTGAAAAGAACGCAGTTCTCTTGCTTCAAACCCAAGTCCTCCAAGAAGCCCTTCAACCAAATCATCTCCTTTGTAGCCTCAGTCACGGCCACATACTCAGCTTTTGTCGTGGATAGTGTCACTAATTTTTGCAAATGTGAGACCCAGCTCACCACTGTTGAACCCATAGTATAGATATAACCTGTGGTGCTTCGCCGGGTATCCTGATCACGGGCAAAGTCTGCATCCACATATCCCTGCACTATCAATTTCCCTTTCCCAAAACAAAGTGGCAAATCAATGGTACCTCTCAAATATCGCATGATCCACTTTACTACTTCCCAATGCTATTTCCTTGGATTGCTAGCAAACCTGCTTACAACTCCCACTGCATGGGCAATGTCTGGTCTCGTGTTGACCATTGCATACATCAGGCTACCCACAGCCAAGGTATACGGAACCTTGGCCATGTACTCTCTCTCTACATTTGTCTTGGGTGATTTCCCCTGAGAAAGTTTGAAATGATTTCCCAAGGGTGTGCCAACTGCCTTAGCACTCTGCATATTGAACCTCTCTAGAACACGTTCAATATACTCAGCCTGACTCAACCGCAAGGTCCCCTAAGCATTATCTCTACTGATCCTCATCCCAAGTATCTGCTTAGCTACACCCAGATCTTTCATAGCAAACTCCGTTGCCAACTGTTGTTTCAACCTGTTGATCTCCCTAACACAGGAACCTGTTGCAAGCATATCATCTACGTAAAGCAATAAAATGATGTAGCTAAACTCAAACCTCTTGAAGTGACAACAGTGATCCCCATTGCACCTTGTGTAGCCACTGTGCTGCATGAAACCATCAAACTTTCTGTACCACTATCTGGGAGCCTGTTTCAAAGTCTGCACACCATCTCTTCCTTGTCTTTCACAATGAAGCCAACAGGCTGCTTCATGTAGATTTCTTCATCTAAGTCCCCGTGAAGAAAAATAGTTTTAACATCTAACTGCTCAAGGTAGAGATTTTCAGCAGCAACCAAACTCAACACCACTTTGATAGTGGCCATCTTCATAATCGGCGAAAATATCTCTGTATAATCGATCCCCTCCTTCTGTTGGAAGCCTTTTACAACCAATCTTGCCTTGTACCTTTTCTTGCCATCACTCTCCTGCTTAATTCGAAAAACTCATTTGTTCTGCAAAGCTTTCTTTCCTGCGGGAAGCTGCGCTAATTGCCAAGTATCATTGGAATGAAGAGAATCCATCTCTTCCTGCATCGCAGTCTTCCACTTAGCTGACTCGGAAACCTGCATAGCCTCATCATAGCACTCTGGTTCTCCACTGTCCGTCAAAAGCAAGCAATCAAGCGAAGAAATGTATTTCAGATTCGGCTTGTGTACTCTGGTAGTCCTCCTTAACACTCTGACCGCTAAACTGGTCCCTGTCTTTGGAGCTACCTCATCTGAAACTGTCTCATCTAAAGCTCTCTCCTCTGCCTGACCAGACCTCTGTTCAACCCCACTGTCATTTGGAAGATCCTCCAACCCAAAGTACCCAGACATATCTCCATCCGAAGTGGTACTCCCACTGCTCTGTTTGTTGTCCCTGTCTTTGTACATCACCTTTTCATCAAGCACAACGTCTCTACTTTTGATTATCTTTCGGTTCTTGTCATCCCAAAAATGATAACCAAAATCATCTCCACCGTACCCAATAAAGGTGCACTTCTATGACTTTGCATCAAGTTTATCCCTGTCCTTGTCGCTAGTATGCACATAGGAAACACAACCGAAAACACATTAGTGTGAGAGATTTTCCTCTTTACCACTCCAAACCTCCTCTGGTATGCCAAAATTCAATGGAACTGATGACCCAAGATTGATCAAATATGTTGATGTGCTTACTGCATCTGCCCAAAACATCTTAGGCAACCATGCGTGTATCTGCATGCTCCTAGCACGCTCAGTCAAGCTCCTGTTCATCCTCTCTGCAATGCCATTATGCTACGGAGTCCCTAGAGGTGTCCTCTCTAAACGAATCCCGAATAGAGCACAGGCTTTCTTGAACTCCCCCAACTCATACTCTCCGCCGTTGTCAAACCTCAACCTTTTCACCTTCAAATCTATTTCATTCTCAACCCTGGCCTTCCACTTCTTGAAGACTTCAAAGACCTCTGACTTGTGCTTCATGAAGTATACCCATACCTTCCTCGAGTGATCGTCGACAAAGGTAACATAGTAATAAGAACTACCAAGAGAAGACACTATAGTTGGACCCCACACATCTGTATGGACAAGCTCTAGCTTCTAAGCCTAGGAGGCCTACCACCTTTCTGAAAGCTAACCCGTTTCTGTTTCCCGAAGATGCAATCCTCACACATGTCAATATCCACTGACTCTAAACCCGTAGAGCTTCCCATTCGACTGCATAACCTTCATTCCCTTCTCACTCATATGCCACAGTCTATAGTGCCACAGATTTGAACTCTCTTTGTTGTTTACAACTGCAAGTGTGTCGCTACCATGTGAAGTCAAGTAAAGTGTACCAACTTTCTTGCCTTTAGCCGTCACCATAGTACCGTTGGAGACTTTCCACGTGTCCCTTGTGAATGTTGATGTATAACCTGCTGTTGCAAGCTGTCCATCCGAAACAAGATTCCTCTTCAACTTCGGAACGTGCCTGACATCCTTCAGACACCATTTGAACCCATGCGTTGCAATTTGAATATCCCCTCTTCCCACTGTACTGCAAGGCTCGTCGTCCCCCAAGTATAATTTTCCAAAGTCCCCTGCTACATAGTTTTGCAGAACCTCCCTGTTAGTAGTGGCGTGGAATGAGGCACTCGAATCAATCACCCACGATTCGGCGTTGCTGTTCATGGAAAGAATAAGTGCATCGTGCACAACATGAGCCTCTTGCCCATTGTTATTCTTCTTCGGTGCTTTGCAAGTTTGTGACATATGGCCTGTCTGACCACAATTCTAACATTCACCTTTAATAGGCCGAACCTGAAATTTGGCCTTATATCCCTTACCCTTGGATTTTGACTTGTTTCTGTTGTGATTCTGACCACCCCTGGTTTGGCTTCTGCCCCTTTGCTCAGCACTTAGAGCTGAATCTGAACTACCTGAACCATCGATCGAACCCCTTCTGACCTCCTCAGTCAAAATCAAACTGACAACCTTACTCAGTTTTAACTTTTCTTTGCCTGTCGAATTACTGACTGCAGTAACGGTACCCTGCCAACTCTCTGGCAACTGAGACAAAATTAACAAGGCTTGATCATCAAACTTGATATCGACAGATGTAAGTTGATCAACTATCGTATTGAACTCATTAAGATGTGACATAAAGGAAACCCTTTTAGCCATAGACAGGTTGAAAAGTTTTTTCATAAGATGTACCTTATTCACAGCAGACGATTGCTCGTACATCTTCTTCAGTGCTTCCATAAGCTCTTCCATCATTTTCTCCTTTAATATGTTGTGGGTGACTGACTTTGAAAGGGACAGGCGAATAAGCCCTAACGCCTTCTTGTCCAGAACGTCCCAATTCTCGTTGCACTCTCCTGTTTTCTTCCCCTTTTCTTTACCCAGTAGCGGCCGATAAAGATCCTTATGATACAAATAGTCCTCTATCTGCGTTTTCCAGTACGTGAAGTCTGACCCATCAAACTTGTCAATCCTTTGTTTGCCTTCTTCAGAACCCATAGCTCCCACTGAAACCCTAGCCTGCCCGACCGAGATTAAACCCTAACCTGTTGAATAAAACCTACCGCAACCGTGACTCTGATACCAGTTGTTATGGATTATCGCGAATACCTGTTCAATCCTACAACGCCCCTATGGATTTTGGGAACAATGAATCACAGAAAAGATAAGAAAATAAGTGCGTAATGAAAACCGGAAAGAAAAACAATATACGTGGAAAACCTCAACGTGAGGAAAAATCACGGGAGCCACACCAGTCCACTATGAAATCGAATCAAGGAGTACAAGTCTTCTCACAATCTCTTTGAGATTGGTTTTCTCTTGCCTCTCACACAATTTTCATGCTCTGAAAATCTGATACACAACACACTCACGTAGCCGCCAAAACCCTAAAAAGAAGCATTATAAGGCTCTCGGTAGCGCTATAGGGAAACACCTGTAGCGTTACAAGACACTTTGTCCAAAAGATAGGCTATGGATAGCGCTACACCAAATTCATGGTAGCGCTACCAAACCCTCTAGATGCATTTTGGCTGCTGCTGAAGGTTGTCTGCACCCCAACATTATATTCAGAAGTTTCAGAGTTGAGGTATTTTACCTTTTTCTCCTCCGGCATAATGCATTCCTGCGACAAGTTTCCACAGAAAATTTGTACTTTACAATATAATCACTTTTATCTAGTGTCAAATCTAAGATTTACAAGAAATATCTCTCTGGAAGCATTTTCAGGGATGTAACGTTCACTTGATAGTGAACAGTTTCTTTCTGAGCTGCTTCAGTCGTTGACAATAACCATTGATTTGTGGCAAATCAAATGAGGCGAAGGCTATTGACATGGGCACACCAGAAGCCGGTGTCATTCTTCTAGGATATACGAAAAGAGTAGGTTTATTGAACATTGTTAGCAACATAACAGGTGCTTGAATAGGCAAGTGTCGTGAAGACGACTACTTAGCATTGTTCACCCAGGCAACGAATTTAAGCTCTAAAAGTGTTGAAGGAGAGGCCTCCTTGACCAAGGACAATCAAATCATCACCCTTTTCCCACTCAAATCGAATTTGTCAAGGTTTTTCCACTACTTCATCATTGTTTTATCAAAAATCACATGGCGTCATCAAAACAAGGCTGCCGACAAGCCTACAAGCACTAATTATAACTACAAAAAATTACAAATACGGGTAAAGTTCTTTAACTATTGTGACAAATCAAACAAGGCAAGATTGTTGACATGGGCACATCAGAAGGGGGAGAAGAATGGTGGTGTAATTCTTCTCACACATACCAAAAGAGTAAGTTTCTCTTGTCTCGACATTGTGAGCAACATAACTGGTGCTTGAATAGGAAAGAGTGTTGTGAAGATCTCTATGTCACCATTGTTCTCCCTTTCCCCATTCAAATCGAATTTATAAAGGTTTCTCCACTCATCAGTTTTAGGATATTCTAACACCAAAACCTCGAGAAGCACTTCAGTTTCCAAAATAAGAAGGTAGGACCAGCCATCTCTAGCCCAATAGACATATCCTTCTGTAGAGAATGGACGAAGCATCGAAAGGATCCTCATATCCTCCCTCTGCATTTGTTGGTCCCTTTTTGAAATGCGTGTCATTTTTTTATTGCTTACATCATTCAATATGGATCTTAAAAATATATGCAATACAGATTTTGTTTGGTAGACCTCAATTAATTCTTTAATACAAAGTTCGCAAAATCATAAAAACCATTATAAATTTTAGAGATACAAGCAATAAAAAAAAGACACAAATTTCAGAAAGGGACCAACAAATGCAGATGAGGGAGTACTTTATATTCCCCCGTTGAAATAGCACCTTCTAATATGAACTAAGAACCAAACCAGCTCCACTTGAATGGAGGGTAACCCGTTGTTTACTGATACGCAAGCCCGACCCTAACGTTTGGGTTACTATTAAGTTATACAAGATAAAAAGATATTGTACAAGTCAAAAAAAAAATTATTATATTGTGCTTTTAGCTTGAATCATATCAAAATGTATCCCCGCTATAGTACTTTATGTTGAGTTTGGGCACCCCAAACTATACACTTGTATTGAATATTCTCACTCTTATTCAATATAAAATTACACAAGTACACTTGTACACAAGACACCACTCGAAGACAGTCACTCACATGCACATAGTTTATGCTCTCACAACACTTGTGTATCTCACACACACTTTGTGTTCTCTCCAACACACACACACACTTGGTGTTCTTTACACACACTTACAAATGAGCTCCCATCCTTATCTATAGGGAGCAATGAGACATTCTAGATAAGGATTATTATAGAATAAGACTTCTAGAAAGAGTTCTAGAAGTTTCCAAAGAAACCTGGAAGATTCCCAACATATTCTCTGAGATTCTGGAAGATTCTAGCATGGCCTACAACATCCCGGAGGAGTATGGAAGGTACTAGTGCAATCTAAAGTATTTTGGAAGAGTCTGGAATAATCTAAAGCAATCCAAAATATTCTAGAAACATCTAGAGACTTCTAAATAGTCGGTGATGACTCTAAACACTCCCCCTTAGCATCGACTCTGCTTCATCTCCTTGAAGAATCTTTTTCCACTCCGGTGATCCTTCCACGAACATTGTTGATTGCTTCTTGGTTCCGTCACTTGTATAACTCTTCTGGGGCTTTTCACGGCTTGTTGGCATCCTTAGCAACTGCTCATCCTTCTTATCATTTCCCCGTTGAACTGGGTGAGCTTCTTCTTCTTTTTTTTTTTGTTGGCATCTGCTTGCCCCACACTTGTATATTCTTCTTGTTTTCTTAGCTCCCCCAATTTCTCTTGCAACCGGGCTGAATTCTTTATGATTGCCTCTTCTTGATCACCTTGGTCATTCTCGGTCACACTGGTTATCTTCTGCTCTTTTCCAATCATGTGGTTGATTTCTTGAACTTTAGCTTCTCGTTTGAAGAAAGAGTCATCAGGCTCAATGACGACAGTGCATATTGCCACTTCATCATTAGTCAGCTCGTGCCCATTCTCCACTTGTGCGTCAAAGTTTATCTCTTCTTCGGTATCTACTTCGGTCACAGTGAACACTTCGCATGGTGAATCAAAATCTCATTCTTCTTCATCATGCATCTCCTCCTCAAACCCGAGGACTACACAACTAGCTTGAGCATCCCACTCTTCATCGCTTTCTTCATGGTGACCACTCGACATCACCATATTCCCTTTGACCGATTTTCTAATAAAGGGACACTCTCTTAGATAATGGCCTTTCTTGCTGCAATTGAAGCATTCTATGTTTGCCTTCGATATCCCTCAGTCCTTTGATCACCATGACTGATGCAGAACCAAGCTCCCTCTGCTTGATAGCTCATATTAAACACTGACTTTTCATCTTCTGTTTTCTTCAGCTTCGTAGAGTTCTGCCATCTCGAGTCTTCATCCCTCTTGTTGCAGAACAAGGCCTCATCCTCATTGTTCTTTATTTTCGCTCCGCCAGTTTGTTTCACCAAGGTTTCATGATTCGCCAAAAGACTCTCCAACTCCACCAATGAGGGTTCTTCGACCATCTGCGAATAGCCACCATGAGACCACTATACTCAGGCCTTAAACCTCGAGTGATAATGTGTCTCATCCTAGATTCACTGATCTTTGATTCATAGTCGAGTTGAGAAATTTCATTGCAGAGAGTCTTTACCTTAAGGAAATATTGGCTCACAGTCATCGATCCTTGCATCACCGTAGCTAGCTCATTTTTCAGAAACTGAAGACAAGCATCATTTGTCTTAGAAAACAAGCCGCAAACATATCCCAAACTTCTTTTGGAGTAGTAGCCTCCCATACGTACTCCAACAATTCTTTCTGAACTGTCGTCCTCAATACGAAGAAACCTGGAAGACTCCCAACATATTTTCTAAGATTTTGGAAAATTCTAGCATGGCCTACAAACATCCCTGAGGAGTCTGGAACGTTCTAGTGCAATCTAGAGTATCCTGGAAGAGTCTAGAATAATCTAGAGCAATACAGAATATTCTAGAAACATCTAGAGACTTCTAGAGAGTCGGTGATGACTCTCAACATTTTATGATTAGCATGATCCCATTCAAAGAAACCAACTTCTCCTTATGTTTTTTAAAGTAAATTCTTCAATTGAGTCATCGCACTTTACGTATCCAAGAACTTTCAAGGCCCGTTCCACTAACTCTAATTTTTAGCTTTTTTTTCCGGCTTTTTGGATTTTTCTTGTTGATATATGTGATGAGAATGATCTATCCCGAAATGAATGAAAAGTAAAAAAAGATCCAAAAATCCTCTAGTGGAACCGTGCCTCATTTTCAATTGAGATCATAGGCAATCCACTTAATCTCTTTCGTGATATGGTGGTATGAATGTAGTTTTTATCAACTTCTACTTAAATTATCGTTAAAAGATATAATTAGATGAGTTTTTTGTAGAAGAAAATAAGAAATTTGCTTCATATTTTACTATGATTTGTGCGAAAAAAATATAATAAAGCAAGTTAGATCGCTCGGTTTTTTTCCCCAATTTTTCCAATCATTGGGATAATTTTTTAATCAAGTGTAAGAACACATCACTTATACATTAATGTTGTGTTTGTTAAATGCAAATTTTTGACAAAAGTAATTTAGTAATGTGATTTTCGTAATATGATGGATTGGGAGGAAAACAAAAGGAAAGCAAATAACGAAGTTCAAAAAATAAAGGAAGGAGCCAAAGTAAAAATTAAAAAAAAGTATGAGTGTAGGGAGTCGAACACTGCTCACCACCGTGGTAGAGTGGTAGTTGCCATGGCACCAACCTATTGCTTCACGTTTTTTGGTTGAACTTTTTTTACTTTATATATATCTTTCGTAAATTTTTATTTTGTTTTGGTTGCCCCAACCCGGGGGATTACCTAAGCCCGAGAGCTTGCGGGGCTTACCCCAGGGCCGGCCCTGCTGATAGGATTCGTGATATAAAGAATTTGTGTCATGTATCACTAATGAGTATAGACCATCACAAGAAGCTCAACCTTTACAAGAAATGTGGAAATTTAATCTACCGTGACATCCCTCACCCCCGTGCCTACATAGTACACATTATGTGGAGCAGATTTATATTGGATGAACAGGCTAGCAGCAATCGAACGAAGTGAGGAAGGAAGATAAATATTACAAGTTCATAGATTTATTAGTCAATTTTGGGAAAACTAAGATAAACATTAAGGGAAACAAACATTACCGGTTCAAATGGATAAACATTTCCTTTTTTTTTTTTACATTTCCAGTAGCATCAAGGGAAACTAAGGATTCGGCACCTCAAAGTTGTATCATTACAAAACAGTTTAATTTTGCTTATCCATGACAAAATAATGTCTGGAAACCACATCCAATTTACACACCAAAATGAAAATTTTCATACAATTACAGGATGCAAAGAACAATTTCACCAACGGGGACATAATTTTCTAGTCGACACATCTTATACTTCTGATAGGTGTCACAATAATTTAAAAATACAATCTAACAATCATTTTGACCATTCTGTTTTGGAATAGTCTGTAGTTCACTTGGATAACCTCTAGAAAAATACTCTTGTGCCTACCAAACACAACAATGGAAATACAAACGCTGCAACCAAACTTGTATTTTCACAGAGTGCTTGGTCCATAAAAATTGGACATACAGGTGTCGAGACATCCCTTTAACTGCTCAGTCTGCTCTCTTTAGTTTCTTTCAAATGCAGAGTTAGCAGAAACAAGAATAGGCCAAGTGATTCTTCTTTGAAACATAGGGGGATCTGAAGTCCTCTGAGGAAGCAGAGCCAGGAACATTTGCAGGAACAAGTATCTGTGTCCCTCCGGAAGCAATTCTCTTACCAGCTACATTGGCATAGAAAAGGCCTGAGATGGCTGGTACAAAGATGTCACTCTGAGAACAAATGTAGAAGTCGATAGCCTTCTCATATTCAGAAGTTTCAGAATTGAGGTATTTTGCCTTTTTCTCCTCCGGCACAATGCCTTCCTGCGACATGTTTCCACAGCAAATAGGTACTTCAGAATATAATAACCTCTATCTAGCGTCAAAATTAATATTTACAAGAAATCTCTGTGTGGAAGCACTTTCAAGGATGTAACATTCGCTTGATAGCAAATTGTTTGTTTCTGAGCTGCTCGAGTTTGTCCGGCAAAACTATCACAGCTTTCATATGCTTGACAAGCCCTTTTCATTAAAGGGGTTAAATCCATCATCAGAAACTAGAGAAAGAACAGAGGAGCTTCTTTGCAACATATTAAAGTGTATACCTGTCCTATTAGTCCCTATCTGGGTTTTTATTTTTATTTTTATTTTTTATTGAGACGCTAGCTTTGTTTACAACGTTTTATGATACCATTATTGGTTATGGAGCACAATTCATATGTAAGTCCATTATAGGGAACCTCCTTTCAGTCAGGTCAAAAACATTTTCTTCTTCTTCTTCTTCTTGTTTAGGTAAGTAAGATTTGGAAGCTGGTGAAAATAATATTAAGATTGAACAAAGTGCACTTGACAGTTCATCAACAAGCTCCATTTTTGCAAGACGCTAGAGCCTGGCAATTTTCTTACCCTCACCTTAATCTATTTGACTTAGTGAATATATGACACGGTCTGGTACGAATCACGAGAGAGGCTAGAAGAAGCATTTCCCAATCCAATCCCATTGCTACATCGCCCAAATAATAAACTAGAGCTGAAGATGCTGATTGAGATAACCTCACAAAATTGAACTTACTAGAGACACTGCAAGAGTAATGATCAGCACGTTGAGGAAAAAAGGAAGAAACTAGTTACCTTGGTATAAGTTTTGGGGAAGAAATCCTTAAGAACGTCTAGGCTACTATCCCACCTAGGTTGGGTCAAATATATGGTGGTATCCTTGTTAAAACCAATCTTCCGGAAAAATAGTGCAATCTCTTCCGGACTGTAACAGCTTTTTGCTGAACTCTCTTGACAACCCTTTTTCTCCAGCATCTCAACCCTCAAATCCACTGATATGAACTGACCACCTGATTTCCGACTTAAAGTTCTTAGCTGCTCAATCATTAAGTCCACTACTTCACGAACCTCGGGTTGTAACTCCAAAGTTCCGAACATTGCCATGCATGCCACCGAATCGATGATGCCTTTTGGTTCAGTTTTTCTCATATTCACTGTAGGAAAGTAAGTTGCCAGCCTTATGTTGCCCTTTCTACTAAAGATTGGTTCAATATGTTCAGCAATGTGGTTTCCAGTAACTCGATTTGGGACCCTCACAACTGCAACGTTCCGAGCTGATATTTCACCAGGCTGATATTTAGCGACTTTGACCACCCCTTTGAGACTTTTTATAAACTTCTCTACATCATAAATGTCACCAAAGTACCTGGAAAATTTCAGCACGTCAGTATAGTAGTGTTTATGGCTCAACCATTACAAGTAACATTTATGAGGTAGAGCATCTCCAACCACATTCTTCAATTTGAAGAACCAAAATATTGTTTTTTATTAAAAAGATGAATTTGAAGAATGTCACTATTCACTTAACTCCAACCCAATTCTTCATTTTCCCTTCTATTTCCCTCCATGAAAAATTCAAATTTTATGCTAAAATTTCTTTTCTTTTTTTTGAATATATTGGATATCGGTCTCATTTTAAAGGTATTTTTAATATCTTTTTATTGGTACTATTTTTATAAAAATTTGATCAAGAATTTAAAAGAAACAATGAAATTAATAGTGCAAAACTCATTTGAAGGATGTTCTTCATTTTTGAAATGGTTCAGAACCAAAATTGATTCTCCAAAATGAAGGAGGGAAATGCAGCTTGGTTGGAGCCCCTTCATTCTTCAAAATGAAGAAATGAAGGTATGGTTGGAGATGCTCATAGAAATCCATTAAACTGGAATCAGTTCGGAGTAAAACCTATAAATTATAGTACGCACTACGCACATACACGTATACATAAAATTGCTAAGGGCAGTTTTTTTTTGGAAAGTTAGCTCAATATTTTCGACTTCCGATATCAAGAAATCCCAGGTGAGAATCTAAAATGAATAGCATTAGATTACTGGACACGTGCTAAGCATTTGGCACTCTTAAGCTAAGGACTTTATAAAAGTTTTAGTCTCATGGTGCCTAGACCCCACAACATTTGTGTGAGAGGCACCCGCTACAGATCACTTAGCCAGATTTTCTAATTGGATTTTTTTATGGAAAAATACTCGATACTTGTGGGTGGATTGGAGGGAAGCCTACATTGACCATCTAGATGGTCTCTTGATGGTCCAAGAGAAGGCCCAAGCAACGTGACAGCCTATGCCAACACGCGACCAAGAAAATCGCCCAGCCCGAAGCTTCCTGAGACGGCCGAGGTGTTGGGTAGGCGGCCAGGCATACTAACAAGCAACGACCATACAGACAGTTGGGCTGCTCCTGTTGGGATTCCACCCCATGTGGGCCGGATGGGAGTGATTTCCTATTGCTTTTAGGATTTTATATTGGGTTTAGGTTATCCTATTGGTTTTAGGATTTGTATCTCTATATACACTCTTGTTGTCTCCTTTATTTGGTGTGGTAGCACAATGTGAGCGGAACAGGCTGAGAGTGTGAGAAGAGGAATCGGTTGTGGCCTCCCCCAGCTGGAGTGGGAGCCAGTTATTGCTCCCCTGAGAGGTTTTTTCATGTCTTTGTATATTTGAGAATATATACAGATGGACGGAGTTTTCCTCAAATTTCTTGTGTGTGTTTAAGTGTGTGCATGACCCGGATTGCACAAGAAATTGGTATCAGAGCTCAGGTGGAGCGAGAGGTTACCGGATTCGCGTTTGAAACACAAGGATTCAAGAACCGGAAAAAAAACGCAACCAGTCGAAGATTTTGCCCACGGAGTTTTGTTCGTCTCGACAAAAGGAGTCCAACGGAGTGCTCACGGTAGGTTTTGGTCACCGGTTCTTAGCTAATTGGACGGTTCTGGATTTATTGGTGGGCTTGGATTTGGGTGATTCGAGCCGGATTTTGCAATCCTAGACACATCCAGAGAGATTGAGAAAGATCTGACGCGGTTAGGTCAATCGGATGGGATGTTGTTGAGTCGGAGTCAAACCATGGGAGATTTGATGGGAGTCCAGGGGGTGTTGGGAGAGCCAGGAATAGAACATAGATGAACCAGGAGTGGCGGATAGGTGACGGAAAAGGCGAGTGGAGTTGGAAGAGCTACACACCAAGAGTACTGGACAAAGAGAATTTGACAGACTTTGCAGAGATTGGAGGTTGATCGGAGCATCGGGTGATTGCGGATTCGAAGTGGTTGAGCCGTGGTGATCAGTCGGAGAGCTAGTGAGCAGGGATACATTCTTTCGAGTGTGGCATCTCTGTTTGGTGGGTGCAGATATACTTGATTGGTTAATAACACAGGCTCTTACTAGAGTGGCATATCGGAGTTGGTCAGTTGTGATCGGAGGCAATCTGGTTCAATCGGAGCCACAGAGATCTAGCAGGATTTGTTCACATCTCGGATTCACAAAAGGTGTATCCTGGTTTGGGGGTGTGGAGGTACTCGGTGGGGGATGCGGTGTCAGAGGAGGAGTCAGCTTCTTCACAGATGGTGTGTGAGATCATTTGGCGAAACGAGCCTTTGGTGTGGGCAGAGGGTAGCTGCATTCTCTTGACAGGAGAGGATTCTAGAGTGGCGATGAAGCTGCGTGCACTCGACGAGAGGGGTGCAGGTGCTCGGTTATGGAGCGCATACACCTTGGTTGGAGGTGTGCGAGTGAAGGCATTCCAGTTGAGGGGGTGCGGTACTCAATTATTTTGATTGGCTACAGATTCTAGCTTGCAAGGATACACTCTTTCGGGTTTTTGTACTCTATTTGGTGGTGCATGGATGCTCGACTGGTCAGTGACATAGGCACTTGCTAGAGGTAGCTGATTGGAAGTGGCAACAATGGGGTGTTGCAGACAACTTTGCCCACTTGGTGTGGAGGGGGTGATTGTTGGGATTCCACCCCGTGTGAGCCGGATGGGAGTGATTTTCTATTGCTTATAGGATTTTATATTGGGTTTAGGTTTTCCCATTGGTTTTAGGATTTGTGTCTCTATATATACTCTTGTTGTCTCCTTTGTTTGGTGTGTGGTAGCACAATGTGAGCAGGACAGGCTGAGAGTGTGAGAAGGGGAATCGGTTGTGGCCTCCCCCGGCCGGAGTGGGAGCCGGTTATTGTTCCCCGGAGAGGTTTTTCATGTGTATGTATTAGTAAATATATACGACGGAGTTTTCCTCAGATTTCTTGTGTGTGTTTTATTGCGTGCGTGATCTGGATTGCACAACAGCTTCGCCCGGCATCGCAGTCCAGCCATGTTGTTTGGTTGGGTCACGATTCTGAAGCATAATGGAGGCAAGGACATGCTAGTACCAAATGATTCCAGACCATGTGGCCGTATTTGATCAGCCACATGGCGCGATTGCATGCCAGGCGAGCGACCGTCATCTGTGACGTCAACCCGACATGAGGTCGGCACATGTTACCTTGGCCTCCAAGGCAAGACACTCATAAAACTACCCCTTTGATAAACCCTAAGAGGTATGCCTTCTTCTCTCTTACTAAACTCTGTTTTTTCCTCCTCTTAGGTAGACACTAACTTTTTAATGACTTGGATCCTCAAGCACCACGAAAAGACAATAATAAGACTTTAACCATCTTATTCCAAAAATAATAATATGATGGCTTTTAAAGAGAAACTCAGCTATACCCATTTTATAAAAACCTTACAAAAGTTACTCATGTGGAACAACAGCTAAATATTACTCCAACAAAACATTGAACACAACTATCTTCGAGAAATAAATAAACAACTAAGCCTAAACTTGACAAGCTAATCCCGTCCAACCCTCGCCTCCAACACCATCCTGAAAAATAAATGCAGCTGGAAAGTATACAACACAATGGGAATAGAAGCTGCTCAGAAATAAACGAGACCAATCAACAATAAATACAGATTCAAATTAAGCATCCACGTATTATGGACCTCATACCCGGCCCTTCTCAGTATATGACTACTGACCCGACCTCACCGGTCTCACCAAGCCCACTTTATGACCTCTGACTATTGGCCTAATTATTGGGAAATTCACCCGGCAACATACTAAATAGTTCCATGGCACTCAACCACCACACATATATTTATCTCATAACACAGCTCCACGAGAATTTGCAGAATTCGATGAACATAGGTAATCAAAAGGAATTGAAATCAGACCACAAGGAAATACTCCGGAGATTTGGAACATATTTTATGCTTCCGGTACCTCAAGCTTAGATGAAAGCATTTGTCACATAAGTTCCAGTGCCAAGAATCAAGTCCCGAATTTCCCATGCTATCAGAAAGGATTTTACCATTTGATTCACTAAAACCCATCACAATAGACTAAAGCTCTGTTGTCCCTAGTTCTCTTTTTTCCCACAGTTTCCTCTCCCCAAAGCCCTTTGTCTTTCTTTTGTTTTACAAACTCATTCTTCACATGCATGTGTAGTGGTATTTAAGCACTGAATTTATTTCACTTCATGCACGTGTACTACACCTAGAAAAATGCTTTTGTCCTATACAGTAAAAATCAGTACTCCGTATAACAAATACCACATATCAGAAAATACCGGAAAATAATGCATGGCTGGGTATTACAAACTTAGTCATTGGAGTGCCGTCCAGGCAACTTCAGCTGGCGGCGCACTAACTAGTTGCTTCTCTTGTAGGAACCGGGTGAAGAGGAGGGCAAGCTCCACACATCTCATACTCGAGATCCAAGAATAAGTGGGTTAGGCCCATAGAATGAACACCACCCCACAAGACCCATTACAAGAGATAGCCTGGTTGAGAAACTTGTACAGAGAAGTCAGATTCATAGAAGAAAATCCTTCTCTTGCAGCGTGATCAAATGCTGCAGTAAATGCAGCAAACTATTTTCCATTACGCTTCCCAAATATGGTATTCCCTCCATTCCTTAAAAACAGTAGTGTATTCCATTTTGGTTGTTCCTAAATAAGTGTGACGTTAAAAAGTTAGTGGTTAGTAGGTAAAAAAGTTAGTGGGTAAAAGTTGGTAATTTCCTATTTTATCCTTAAAAGTATATTCTTTTTTGAAAAGTTAGTGGGTAAAGTTTAATGATAATGTCTACATCAAGGGCAATAGTGGAAAGTGATTGTAAAAGTTGATGTGAAAGGTTTAATGATGATGCTTTCTTAATAAGTTGGAATAACAAAGCTACACACTTAGAAAGGAACGTAGGGAGTATGGTTTTTGAAGACACCAGGAAAAAAGAGAGAACGATTTTGAGAAGTGATAAATTCAAAAGTTATTTGCGCAGCATGACAACAAGCTCGTGTATCCCAATGAATGCAATTTGTAATTAACTTTATGTTGGGTTCATCGCCATAAATTAATTTGTAAACATGGAGAAAATAAAAGAACGATCTACACTCCAGGAGTCCAGGGGAGAAATGCAACTACACGTGAAACCAGGCATCAAAGAAATTTGGGAGGGAACTAAGTTGTCTCTTTGTATAAAACCAATGGCAATACGCTTCACGCAAAAAAGCATGCCCATCACTGTTATTGTTTCTGTGCAACTACTTGTTAATGCGCAAAGACCCACAAAATCAAAACAGAAAGCATAAAAATGAAGGTCATATCTCATTCTGTGTACCCCAGACGGGTTCTGAGGGCAATTGAAATTTGAAAAGATTCAAAGAGAAACACGCCTCATACTTCTGCAACATGGATTATAAGAACGTACCCCACCCCCTTGTCCGGAGAAAGGAAACCAATGCAAAGAAGAAATAAAACAAAGAAGCAGCAGCATTAGGAATTACTGTGGGGAAGATTAAGTCAAATCTGATGGTATCTTCCAGTAGACCATTGAGGTAAATGGTTGTAGTTTCGTGGTATTATGCACACGTCTTTTTTCTTGAGAAATGGTAAAAAGAAGAAGTGACTTGTGGTATCAGATGAGGTGACTTGGGGAATGGACAACTAACCTCTTATCACCTGGTTTGCTACCCCTTATGTCTGGCAGCACAAGAGTCGCTCCTAGATATCTTGCGACTACAACCGCATCAGCAATCTGAAGACAAATTGATGAAAAAGAGATTACCAAATTAGGATTCTCACATAAAAAAAGGTTACAAATACATCAAGATTGAAAAGTATAATTAAAGGCAAATTTTCAAGAACTCAATAAAAAATTATGAACAACAAATAATGTATGAAGGATGTGATACATACTCCAGGATGGGAAGGATATTTTATATGCAAGAGCAAGGATACAGACTTGAAGAGAGCATATCTATGGATGGGGGAAAACAACCAAAACCTGAAAACCTACTCTTCTATGTGCACGATGCCGACTTTTAATCAACATTAGGCATGCATCTACTCGAACATGTGACAATAATTATCAGTCATTTATAAATATGGATTAAATAGGAGTTACTGAAAACAGGATGGGAGAAAATTAACAAAAACAGGAAAGCTTTTTAATGCTACAGAAAATAAATTCACAGAATTCTGACAAGTAACAAGATACCATAAATCCGGAAGAAAACAAACAAAAGAAAACACAAATAGCTTTTTAATGCTACCGAAAATAAATTCACAGAAGTACGACAAGTAACAAGATACCATAAATCCAGGAGAAAACAAACAAAAGAAAACACAAATCCCCCAGTGAATTGATGCATAGTAGGATGGGAGAAAATTGGCTATGCATCAATTAAAAAGAGGATATTTATACAAGAGTCCATAGCTGGGTGCAAGACGTGGTCGAGATGTTACTACAAGTCTATGCATCAAATGAAGAAAAGTTCTTCTCACAACAATCAAGGCACCAATAACATAGTGTTATGCATCAATTAAAGAAAAGTTCTTCGCATGACAATCAAGGCACCATCAAAATTGTGAGGCATGGTTATTGCACAAACAGAATGTTTAAAATTAATGTCTGCCGGTAATGAGGGACATGCAGCTCAGTGATAGTTGGAGAGCGAAAAATGATGGGAATAATGTTAAGCTTTGAAATTTGCAAACCCATTCTGACTTTTTCTCTGGGAGGAAATCTAGCATAAAAAACCAAGCTTAATTAAAGGGAATTTGAATTCGTCCATTTTTCTATAAAGGGCCAATTTTGTTCTGATGGTAAAGCTAATGGATAGAATTTGTTCACCACCTGTTAAACTTTTCTGAATTCATAGAGAAAGGCAGGCTAAGTGTCACGCAATAGAGTCAAGATGAGCTGGATACCTGCGAGACATGATACTCAGGGCCGTTGGTTAATGAGAAGGTGACAAAACCTTCTGATTGCCTTGACTCTTCTGTTAGACATGTAACACATAAGCAAGTAGGGAAGATAATGGATGAACAAATGAAAGGAAATGAATAAACGAAAGGAATACTCAACAGATCACTGTATGAATATTTCTGAATCTCCAGTAGTTAACTGACTTACCTGAATCTGGTTTTGTCCAACATGGCTTTAGATGTAGACCATCCTCCTTCCATGGCCCATTTCTCACTCCAGGAAGTGTGACAATTGTGCGATCACTAGTCTCAACATCGTCATAATTACCACTTGGAGCTCCAGAATTGTTTGCCTTTTACAAAAGATGTTAGAGAAAAGAACAAAGAACAAACCAAAAATGGGGATGAAGCACATTGACGGTAGAACTAAGTTTATTAGGTGACCAAAGAGAGCTCCAAAAAAGCCACATCAATCCTACTTAAATAAATAGGATTTAAATCTTCCTCTCGAACCGCCAACGTTTGTACTAAACAAACACAATTAACTTGTCCAAGAAGTATAAATATAAATACGCACGACTATGAACAGTTCACACGCTTTTTTTTTTTTTAATTTATTTATTGAGAAACCACCGGAAAAGGAAACTTCCAAAGAAGTTGAGCTTTAAAGCATCTCCAATGGGTGGTCAAATTCATCGAAACCCTAGAATTTGGCTGAATCATATCTTCCAAACTGAACTCCATCAGGTAGCTAAACACACTGCCAATATACTTATATTCACCAAATCTTTGCCGAATAAAGAAGCTAAACGTCCCATTAAAAAGGTTCCAACAAAAATTTCTTCTCCATATCTCCCTATTACCATTGGAGCAACATTGGGCACTGTAGCTAGGCAAAAAAAAAAGGAGTTGTTACATTTTCCACTCGAACTATTGGAGATGTTATTAGCTGTTGAAGATAAGGTTATTTTCTTTAACTTGTTTGCAAGGATGAGCAAAAGGAAGTTAATTTGTTTGATATGGCCATAGAAATTACTATACAAGAATCCAATATGCAGATATGACAACAAAAGCAAGTATGACATGGACAGATATGTAAACATCACACGCTACACAACAAGGAATGAAGTTAAAGTTTAAGGAAATGGGGAAGGGATCGAGATAGTAGGAAAACCGAAATTGAAGTTATAGTTGAGGAGGAAATCAATAACATGATAAACATATCAACAAATGCATTCATCAAATAAGGAAGGAAGGCAGGAAGAAGAGTAAACTTTTACTTCAACGTTATCGAAATGGTCCCTCTTGATCATGTTTCCAAGCATTACAAACATGGTGACTGTTAAGAAGCCAGCCAACACCTGCCTCGGATCCACTGCCATTTCCGTTAGATCAACCGCCAAAACCTCCGCCGCCTCTCTTGATCTCTCTCTATCTCTCACCAACAAATGCTTAAATCGAAGTCTGCCACTGCTCTCTCTCTCTCTCTCTCTCTCTCTCTCTCTCTCGGATGAGTTAATTGGGGCAAATGAGGGAGGGAGACTTGTATGTTTGAGGAAAGATATAGAGGGGAAATTAAAATGGTGGCTGAAATCAAATGGAGATCTTTATTTAGTTGTCGAGTGAGGGAGTGAGAGAGGGGGAAAGCATATCCTCTTCAACGTGACGTTTTTGCTCTCACCGACACTCTCACTCACGCCTACTCTGAAAACGATTGGGCGCCTTTAATTATGGTTACTAATTCCCTGTATTAAAATAGAGCACTTCCACGTACGCAAAAAGTACTCAGAATTGACCCTAAATTTAAATATCGACGGCCCAAATTCATTTGGAGGTACTCAGAATTAACCCGAATTTGAATATCAATGGCCCATGTCGATATTCAAATTTGGAGTCAATTCTGTGTACTTTTTCTGGGTACCCAGACTTTCTAATTAAAATAGGAGTATCATGAAAGTCGCAAAATCTAATATCACTAAGGAAAATGCTAACAGTAAAAAAAGTACAATTTTAAAGTATATTTGTATTTTAAATTACATCTTTAAGTGTACTTTAACGTACAAATATACTGTTAAAATGTTTTTTTTGGTACAAATAAAATCCACAAAAATGTAATTTTTGTACACTTACATAATTCCTCAATAATCCAAATTAGTATCCAACATTACTCAGTAGATTCAGCACACCAATCTCGCCCACATATCTTGCAATCATGTCGGGTGGGTCGCAATTTCCCCCAAAAAATCAACGTCACGACAACATTTTCCACAAGAAAAGTAGTAGCTGCATACCTACATACGCATGTGCCTCTCACGTGTGTGACTCGTGTACCTCGTTAGTTAAATAGCAACACTACGAACACCTAAAAAGTTACGTACAATTTATCCAAACACATATACAAGTGGGCTCTGCATACACTGAACATACACACACTTGTGTAAGTGTTTTGGTAAATTATGTATAACTTTTGTGTGTACTTAACATTATTGTTAGTTAAAACATTTGTTGGCCAATCGGAGTTTTTTTTTTTTTTAAAGGATAGAGGATTTCATTCATAATGAAGCTAATCGGAGTTGAATGGTCCAGTTGTAAATTCAATCAACTCATTCAAGGCGAAGTGATGTCTCCAAGAATTAAATTTTTAAGTGCGCATTTCGATTATATTTACAATGAAGAACCATACTAGTATATGTTATCAATTTTGGGGTCAAAAGAACTATACCTGCGTCAACTAGATTTAAAATATTCCAAATAAAATCTAGAGTTACAATCTAATCTTAAAATTAGGCGTGAACATAGGAGTATATGTTGGCAGTTGACTGGAGATTCAATTCACGTCAGACAAAAGTGGATAGTAATTGATTGCTCAATAAACCCCGATAGTAATGGCTGGATTTCTAATACGATGATGAAAAACACAATAAAATTACATAAACTCAAAAATTGATCATCACTGAACAACAAGATAACATATTTTCCAAAGAAAGAAAGTTAAATAATTAGATAAATCATTAAAGTTTTTCATATATACTTCTGCAGTAAGCCCCTAATATTCTCATCCATTCAATATTAGTGAAATCTTTTTCCAAATTTTTAGTTGGGGAAATTAAAAGCATATGCAAGAGTCCTGATAAAACAAAAATTCCTAATTGGACCATGGATTGGTGGTTGTGTCGTCTTTTTTCCAGATTTATGCAAGGTTTATAATGGGATTGGAATATTAACGGGGCACTAATATTATTTTGTAGATGTCAAATGAAAACTATACTAATATTAATTTGTGTGTTGTGGGAAATTTGGAGTACTCGTAATCGGGCATGTTTTGATTTGGCTATGCCCACGGTTGACTATTGAATTGCAAAGTATTGATTATAGACTGTCTTTGTGCTGAACACTCTGACATTGCAGCGAAGTGGTGAAGCTATGGCAATGAGTGGTCCTTTGCAAAATGGAGGAATCACAGCTTTTTGTGTGGGCTGATGTGATGATGCTTTGCAAGTAGTGAATATGGCAGTAGATGGAGCTTAGAGTAAAGTGTCGTGCAGGGGAGTGGCCGCTTGGTCTGTATCCAATTCATCCTCTCAGCTTTTTGCAAAAGGTTTTACTCATGTGCATGCTTTGTCATTCACGGGGTTGAGGCTTTGGCAATTTTGCAAGCTTTGAGATGAGCAAAAGCAACAGGAGAATTGTCGATGTTGATGTTGCACGTTATGACGGATAGTTTAGAGGTTATTCATGCTTTTAAGTGATGTTTTTTATGCTAATGTGTTCATTAGAAATGTTGTTTTGGGTATACTGGACATTTTATCCTATTTTGACTATGTAAATATTGTCAAGGTCACCCGTCAGGATGTGAGAGATGCTCACAATCTTGCACGGAGTCACCTTTGTAATAGTTAGGTGTTTTAATAAATTATCTATGTTTTCCTTCAAAAAAAAATAAAAAATGGAGGTGTCATAGTAATAGTTAGGTGTTTTAAGACACTATTTGTGCTATTCTTACCACTTGGAGTGACCCTTTTTGGTTAATATTCTTGAGAGTCAGCAGAGAATTCACGAATATTGATATTTGGATTTAAAGATGAAGGAACATGAAAAATCGAACAAGGCATGCAACGTTAACAAGCACACTGGCATTGAGGCTATAAGATTGACAGAAATAAAATCCAAATTATGATCATGCATTTATAAAATGTGAAATGGATAAAGTTACAGTTATCGTTCTGAATTTCATCGGTTTCTACCAGTAATGGGCGCTAGCTCTTCCTCATCAGTAGAAGCGTCTGTGCTTTTAAGATTGCAATAATAATATTGATGGAACATCTTGGCACAGCTGATGAATATGGACATGAGCAGTAGAATAACGGCTAGCTGTACCATGCTTAGGAAGATGGTGGCAATCAGATGTGCTGCAAATCCCAAGGATTGACGAAGTCTATCACGTGATTCATATTATCCGTCACAATCATCCATGTACCTGCACCAGCCATGAATGCAAACTCGAGCTTTCCAGAACCTAGTGGGGCTCTCTCTCTCTCTCTCTCTCTCTCTCTCTCTCTCTCTCTCTCTCTCTCATCAGTTTTGCTTGCACCTTGATCCTATAAAGGATAAACAAAATCTAATGAAACCATGCACCTTGGGCCTATTGAGGCCAATGAAATCAAAGGCCACTTCTCTCTTTCTCTATCATCTTCGGTTGCAGATATTATTGTTTAGAATTGTACTTTATATTTTTCAAAATGAAAAAAGCAACAGTCAATTGCTTTCAGTCCAGACGGAGGTATTTATGACCCAAGTGCTTCCCTTCTTCTCACCCCGGCCCTATCGAACTTAAGAGAGATTGGCAGCTCAAGCATGCATCTCTCCAGTCAGTGTTGGTTCTTGGTGGTTGGTTCAGGTTTTATAATATTAATTTGAAGGAATTTGAAAGTTAGGTATGAAAATCTAAAATTTTGATATCAAATGGATGATCATGGTAATCATGATTTGGTGGGGGAAGAAACAAAGTAGAATGCAGGATAAGTAACTTTCACAATCCATTAATGAACATACACAATTGGGGGGGAAAAACTCTTAACAAAGTTACTTAATGGATTCTGTAAGTTCATTAATGGATTGTGTGCTTCGTACATTGATGGTTGCAAAATGCAAATTCAGGCGCTGGGTGTTCAACTTCATTAACAGTGTGGAGGGAATTAACCTCCAAATCTAGCCTACATTAATTATTTGCAATTACGAGGGCTGTGTGTCGGTTTGTAGTTTAGTTTAGTTTTGGTGATGTAAGCAGGTGTAACGAATGGAGAGAGAGATAGTGAGGGAAATGATGAAGTCAACAAAACTAAAACCTTAAACCGAACAGGACCAAGTTCCATTGTTTTTGGGACCGCAGCTCAAAGTTCATTACATATGAATGCAGTCGCTCAGGCCTCAATCAACTTGTTAATTGCTTGTACATTTATCCAATCAAAGGGTTTTCTAGTTGAGTATTGAACGCATTGAAAATAGTGTGACGGAGGATTGCTTGTGAGAAGGTGGGTTAACAAGTGTTGACAGTGAAGTGAAGGCAAAGAAACATTTTTTTTAAAATCATATTACACATGCATAATCAAGTATATATATTCTGAATCCGGCCGGGAATCTAATTGGTTGGTTGTTGAGGGTTTATCTGATACTCTTCTTCTCTTGTGGCAGTGAAGTTGGTTTGAATCTGGTTCTCATCTTTTCACCTGATTTGGTGAGTTGTTGGAGAAATTAGTCATGCTAAAACTTTTACTGCAATCTACTAGTATATCTTATGCTTAATTTCTTTGTTTTAAAACTCAGTAAGAGTTGATTCGGCTTTTGTTGGAGTTCCATGGTTAAGGTGTCTAGGTTTGGAGATGGAAGAATCGGGGAGCATTGAGAATCTTCTAGCTGCAAGGAGAGTTCTGAAATGCAGCTTAGAGAAATCAAGAGATGTGGCTTCTGAAATACATAAAACTGGCTCGAGATTACAAGAAGTTAACCAAAGATTGCCATCACTAGAAGCTGCTATCAAAACCATCGGGCGCAAGTGCTCTCTTCCTGAGATCAGAGGACACATCAAACACGCCGTGGGCCCAGCCTCTGCAGTTGTAAAGGTCTTTGACGCGGTTAATGAGCTTGAAAATTTGCTTCTATCCGATCCATCTTCTGATCTCTTTCGCTACCTTTCATTAGTGAAACAACTTGAAGAGGCACTGAGGTTTCTCACAGATAACTGTGGGTTAGTCATTCGGTGGTTGGAGGAAGTTGAACATTTCCTTGAAGACAGAACAGTCGATGAGGATGATTGGTACCTCTCGACTCTCAGAAAATCTCTGATGATACTCAGAGAGCTACAGGCGATGGAGGGGCAGTCACGTCTCAGTGGAGGGCCTCTGTTTGATGCATTAGAGAGGTTGGAAACAGAATTTCGTCACCTCCTGATGGAAAACAGTTTCCCAATGGCTTTCTCATCAACCTCTGGTAGCCAAAAAAACAGCAATATTTCTGCATCATCACCTTTGGCGGTTCCTGTTGTCCAGAAGTTGCAAGCCATTCTGGAAAGAATACGCGGCAACAATCGGATTGAGAGTTGCATACGTATTTATGTCGATGTCAGGAGTTCAAATGCTAGGGCTACCATGCAAGCTCTTGACTTGAATTACCTCGACATATCATTATCCGAATTTGAAAGCGTACAAAGAATCGAAGAATCCATAGATCTATGGAGCAACCATTTGGAGTTCGCTATAAAGCGTGTACTTGATCAAGAGTACAGACTCAGCAACGACGTCTTTCAGAAGGTTGAATCTGATGTTTGGAAGAGTTGCTTTGCAGAGATTGCTGTTCAATCCGGAATACAATCTTTCATCAAATTTGGTAACGCTATTACCAAGGGTAAGAAGGATGCAGTCAAGCTGTTGAAGTTATTGGACATATTTGCAGCTTTGAACAAGCTGAGAATAGATTTCAACAGACTGTTTGGTGGGAATTCCTGCGCTGAAATCCAGATTCAGACTAGGGATCTCATCAAAAAGGTAGTTGATGGGGCTTGTGAGATTTTCCAGGAGCTTTCTGTTCAAGTGGAATTGCAAAGGGAGAGTACCCCTCCTGCCGATGGCAGCGTCCCAAGGCTATTAACTTTTGTCACAGACTACTGTAACCAGCTGCTTGAGGATGACTACAGACCAATACTGATTCAAGTTCTGGGAATTCATCAGATTTGGAATCAAAAGGAGTTCGAAGAGGGAATCCTTTCAAATGAAATCCACAAAATAATGAGGGGGGTTGAGCTGAATTTGGATACATGGGCAAAGAGATATGATAACACTGCACTATCCTGCCTTTTCATGATGAATAATCACTGGTACTTGTTCAAAAACTTGAAAGGCACAGAGCTTGGAGATTTAATGGGAGATTCCTGGTTGAAAGGTCATGAACAATCCTCGGAGTATTATGCAGCTGCCTACTTAAGAGAGAGTTGGGGAAAACTTCCTTCTCTGTTAAGTGAGGAGGGTCTGATTCTGTTCTCTGAAGGAAGAACCGTTGCTCGTGATCTAGTCAAAAAAAGACTGAAGGCATTCCGCGATGCTTTTGATGAAATTTATCAGAAGCAAACGGAGTGGGTTGTGTCCGATAAAAACTTGAGGGTGAAGACATGTCAAAATGTGGTGCAGATGATTGTTCCTGTTTACAGGAAGTTTATGGGGAATTACATGTCTTTGGTTGAACAAGGAGGAGCAAGTCCAAACAAGTATGTAAAATACACCGGGGAAAATTTGGAGAATATGATGGGGTCTCTGTTTCAGCCAAAGCTGGGGAAGTTTGGTAGTAGTACCAAATGCACACACTTGATAGGTAAGATAAAAAATGTTGTCACCAATCACTTTTCATCGACTCCTGCTGCTGCATGATCGTGTATATAGTTAATCTTAATCAATAGATTGCCCGTTTGTATATATATCTTTCGCTATTAATAGTTCTAGATAGTGGACATGGGTTTGATGGTGTTTGTTGTGACTTGTGACCATGGATGGAAAAACTGCCATCAGTTTGGTTGTTTCAACTACCCTCTCTCTCTCTCTCTCTCACAAATATGTTTGTATCAGATCTTTTCCACTAGCTATTAAAATGCACTGGGTGTCGTTGCACTGTCAGTTTCCTCACTTCTCTCCTACCTTATAAAGTCAGTGGATGTTTGGTGGTTGAACTGCTAAATGCATTATAGTGAAATGGAAAAAACCAGCCTCTTAAGAAATTCCTTTTCCTTCTTTTCATCCAAGTATAAACATATGCTTGTTCATAAGTCCCTGACTAAAGGCTCATGAAAGGAAATGCGGTAGAAAAAACCAATGGCACACCAGTTCAAAATCCTAGAAAAGAGTAAGATAAAAAGAACTATAGTGATTCTAAAATCAATTGTATAACTATGAATTTGAGCAGCTTCCAACAGGTTTCTCTTCTTGATTGCAAGCAGACATTAAAGCCAGATAACTAATTAGGATCTGTACCAAAGTTCTGAATACCATACCAAATACGGTATCGGTTTTCTTGTTGGAAGTACCCCTAAAAAGAACAAAGTATACTATGACTGCACGTTCCATCCGGTAGTCACCTGGTACCGACTGGTACAGCTGGTAATTGAACTGGAACGGAATATGAGGGCTCAAGTACCAGTTTTGCGCAAAAAGGGTATGTGGAAGCCGGTACAGAAAATTGGTCCGTACAACAGTGACTTAGTAAAACCTTACTCCAGGTTCTCGTGAAGGGATTGGAGAACCTTTTAAAATCAGAGAATCCATGTATTTGAAACAAGGATTCAGGCGGTAGGGTGAAAAATCGTGGTAATAAATCCAAGCACCATAAACATTTGGAGTACAAAGAATCTGAACAGTGACTGATCAACCATAATGAAAGTCTCTCACGTATTTGGCACGAGCTCAACTCGGAAATATTTTGGCCTCCCGGTCAATAGAAGAAGGTTTCGTCATCATGTGAAGAAATGGGCAATCAAGAAGCTAAATCTATGGCTCAAAAAATAAGAGGAAGGTTAATATATCCAGTACAAAAATTACAAGAAAAACAAAGATACTAGTTAATGACCTCTGCATGCAATCTTCTTTAATTGTTTCACCTTCTTGAAATCAGGGACATGGTAATTCTTTTCCACCTCCCAAGCAAGTTGGGACATCCCGTTAAAAGATGATTTTACACCCTTCTCATCCGTTACTTCTCGAGGGAAAGGGATTCGGACCTCAAATATACCACTTTGAGGAGAGGTAAGACGCATGTCAAAGCCTAACCGGTCTACCCAAACCATTTTTGCTTCTGATACCTGCAAAACAAAACAATTTAACAGTAAGTGACAAATAATTCCTAACATGGGGCAGGACCTTCCCTCAAGTCAAATGAATGTGCTAAGGAGTTGAAATACTGTGACTTTTATAGGCTGCAAACCTGGAAATCTACATCAACAAAGATGTTGCAAAAGCGACGAACATCTTCCATGTTGTGTGTGTTAATCTCACTCACAATTCTTTCTGCAAAGTCCCGAAGTGGATCAGGGTTCGCCAATTTATAATCTGATGAGGTGACCCATACACCATCCTGAAATGGTTCAAAACATCAGGTTTAAGTCCAACTAATATTATTGAACCACTTGATTTTCTAATGATCATGCACAAAAGTTCCACTCGTACTTACTATAGAACAAAAAATGTAACACTAAAAAAATAAAAATAATCCTCTGAATAAACTTGCACACCTCGGTAAAATCTTCCATCTGAAATACCCTTTCAACAGCAACAATGTATATAAGGTCGGCATTCACTTCTTCTCCAAACCTCTTCTCCCATGTAGTACAAAGCTTCTGTCAAAAGAAGCAGTTTGAACAACCAAATGAGAAGGTAATCGAAGTCCTAAACTTTTTTGTGTGAGAGAAGCAGAAATCAACCACATCATCTTTTTATCAACGAGATGAATAGATATCATTCAGTGCAATAACCAAAAATCAACATCATAACACTATATCACATTGATAAACCGATAACAATTTCTACTGGCTCTTGTGATACAATATTCCAATTATTATCACCTTCTAAAATATTCCAATTAATATGCACCTTATTCTGGTATGAGTAGCCAAATCACAAGTGTTGAGGTGCCTTCATATGGAAAGCCTAACCTTTGCAGCACTCTAGGATTTCAGCTTCGCAATTGTTCTTTCACGTACTTGGGAGCTACTACATTTCTACTAGGCTTAAAGCTTCTAATTATTCCTCCTCAGTGATAAATTACTGCAAACAGTAAGCACTGCTGCACTGGGCTTATGGAATTCTTTCCAACACTGGTAGTCTTTTTCAATCATCAAGGAAATCTGTTCAGCATGCAAGTTCTCTGGAGCGCGTGTTTTTTCTTGCCCAAGTCCATTTGTTCAGAAATAGTGCAACTGCTTAGGAATTTTTATGGCCAAAGATCAGGCAAGGATTGCAGAAGACTTACATGGACAAAAATAGGACAACTCAAGTTTAAGACCACAAGGGTACATGATAAGGAAACAGTTGCACTGCATTTTCAATTTTTCATAGCATATCAAAGTTTCAATGCCACAATAAATTCTGTAAACTCAATAATACAGTTAAATCACAAAATGCAATTCCTTTAAACAACACCACCTCACTACATCATTACACTCCACGATGATTACATACCTTCAAAAGCATTCTGTCTTCTGGTTTGTCGAGGCTACCTTGAATTGTGCACTGAGGAGTCCGCAACCGACTCTGCTCTAACTGTTTAATAACAGATGAGAAATATCAAGACATATAACTCCCAAAACCCGGCTAGGTTCGGGTTCAAGTTTACGAAGAAACAATGAACGCCTATTAATTAAATTAACATCTGTGACTATGTCTATATCATGCCTAAATCCACACACACAGACACACACACAGTCCCAACTAAATTGGCTGAAAAAAAAGGATGAGATTTAATATTGAAGTGGATTAAGTAAGTGAAGGAAGCACCTGGACATGGAGGCTCGACCTCCTATCCAAGGAGAATTGCCTGTTGGTGTCATTCAAGCAAAGAATCGGGGTGCCTTGTGTATCAACAGCAAATCGAACACCAATACCAAGGGGCCAAGCATCATTTTGGATTAGAGTAGAAAGAGTGCCCACAGAAGTCAACTCCATGATTGTTCTAGACACCTCAGCTGGGAAGGGTTTATGGTGGTTCACTGATTCCATATGGGTAGGCTCTGAAACCACAGAAACTGAGCATTTCAGAGTCCGAAACGAGGATTTCCGAGATGGATATGGTGTCGAAGGGTTGAAATGGGGTTTGAAGGTGGTTTTATAGAGTGAATGCGATGGTCTGGAGAATTGGGGAGAGGGGAAGACCCAAGGTGGAAGGCGGGATGTGAGAGTCTGGGATTGTGAAAGCATCTGATTTTGTGGTATCGATTCAAAGTTTTCAAGATTTCTGACGTTGTCAAACCAATTGGAACACTTGGAGAAAGAGAGAAGGAGAAATAGTGCTCTAGGGATAATGCGTCCGATGGGGATGGTGGTATATCTAAGTCTGTTTGAAAGTTAGGAGGAGAATGGAAAATACTAGTACTGTAGTAATTTTAAGTGTGTTCTACTAACAAAAAAATTTATTATTTTTAAATAGTAAGATAGATTATTTTCTTAAAACATATCACATAAAAAGTTACGAAAAATCAGTTTATTTAAAAAAAACTGAGTTAGCAGAACATCGAACAAGGAAATGTGAGGGAAAATTAAAGAAAAGTTAAATAAAATTTGATTTTTTTTTTTAAGAGTCAAACAAAGGAAGGGAAAATTTAAAAACCCTCTACTCCTTTCCGACTCTTTCCCTGTGATCCAAACAAAGCCTAAATCTAAATTGGTAGAATCATGGAAGGACGAGTAGGGGAACAATTAAAAAAAGAGGTAATTACATAATCATCCATTTTTTAAGCACCACGTAAGTTTTTCATTGGTAGAATCACGTAAGTTATAATTTTTAGATTTCTCTCGTCGAGACAAGCCAAGAAATCACCAAAAATCGACTGAAAACTAACGAATACAAAAAAAATTGAATAAGAATCAATTTACCCAAACCACCCCTTAATTGTGATTTACCACTTATACACTTTTCTAGTTATACACCCACACTACATTGTTAAATATTTTAGTTTGATTTAATTGAACATAATTGCCTTAATTATAGAAGATTTAAAATTAGGGAAATATTTCAAATCATGGGTGGGGATTTATTTGACCTTTACCACCAGGTAAGAAGGGGAATTTTTTAATTTCAAATATATTTTCATTATGGTTAAAAATATAGGTTCACTTCGTATTTCAGTAATCATGGTAAATATCTTCATGGTGAATACATTGTAAAAGTCAATACTCCAATTATAATGGTAAATATTGCATGTCCATCATGGTAAAAAAAAAAAAAAAAAAGGCCATCAAAGTTTGATTCCTGTCATTTTGATCATGGTTAAAAATATAGGTTCACTTCATGTTTCCGTAATCATGGTATATATTTTCATGGTACATACACTGTAAAAGTCAATACTCCAATTATCACAGAAAATATTTTATGTCCATCATGGTAAAAAAAAAAAAAAGACTACCAAAGTATGATCATGGTAAAAATTGTATGTCCACAACATCTTTCAATAATCATGGTAAAAAAAAAAAAAAAAAAACCAAGCAACCAAAATTTGATCATGGTAAAAATTATATATCCCCAAAATCTTTTCAGTAATCATGGTAAAAAAAAAAACAAACAAAGCACCGTAGGCCGCAGATTCACTACCAATCTTGCACAAAAAAAACCCCAGTTGTTTCCGCCAACGGAGAGAGAGAGAGAGAGAGAGAGAGAGAGAGAGAGAGAGAGAGAGAGAGAGAGAGACCCAGTTGTTTCCACCAATGGAGAGAGAGAGAGGGAGAGGAGTGACCGGCAATGGGTTGCAACGGCGGCGGACGTTTATGGATCTCGATTTGGGAAGGTGAGGATGGAAGATTTGGTACGGCGAGGAGACAACGCTGTTTTAGTCGGGAGGGAGGATTGTCGCTAACGATGGAACTGCGAGGAGCGAAGTTTTGGGGCGTCGATTTGGGACCTCATGGGTGAAGCTTTCATTGGCAAAGATGTCGTCCCCAATTTCTGGCGTTGCAGAAATGGGGTTTAAGGCCTTATAGTGGATGAAGGCAGTTCCTTAAACAAAGGGATTGGGTTATATTCCAAATCCCTAAATTAATGGGTTGGTCCCCTAAATGTTGAAATTCATCATAATTCTCATTCGTTTAAAATTCATTATATATATAAAGGGCAATATCGGGTTTATTTGAATTTTGGGATTGAAACATAACTCTGAATAGAGCATAGGATGAAACCATAATTTCAAGGCAGTTGAAGGATAATTATTTAAGTGTCACTTAAAAAAACACAGCATAGCACAAATACCAAAAGGAAATTAAAGAGGACATTTTCGGAAAAACATTTTATGTCTTCATTTTTCGGGGAGATTGATTTGGGCAATTCTATTTCTAACAACATTTTGGGTAAATAAAATCCACTAAAAAGCTGCTAAAACACAAATTTCTAATTCTAACCCATATTTTGCTAAATATAACATCAAGAATTACCCAAACCTTCCCAAATTGCCCCCCACTTCCAAAACCAATTTAATTCATAAAGTACCCCCTTTAAAACCCTAAATCTAAATCTAACAAATCAAAACAATAATCGTCCATCTCTTCATCTCTCTGTCAACCATGTCAGATTACTTTCCCGAAGAAGTGCTCATGGAAATCCTCTCGAGACTACCTATCAAATCTTTGCTTCGGTTCGTTTGTGTCTCAAAATCATGGCGGTCCTTCATCTGTAGCCCAATTTCATCAACACCTACCTCACTCAATTTAGCAACAACACGCACCACTTCCGATCTCCTATTTTTACTCAGATAGTGCTCTCACTCATGCACCTAAATAAATCTTTCACCCTCACGGGAGAACTAATAGAAAACCTAAAAAAAATGTTTTCATTCGGATTTTAAAAATCAAAATGTGTTGGTGAATTCAGTTATTAAAGTATGAATGGAGCAATATATTCCAGGTTCTAGAAATTGAACAGATTTAGGTTTGAGACTTGAAATACGTCTATCAATTTTTAAAATCTGAATTGTGTTGTTTTATTCGGATGTGAAAAATTAAATTCTTTTGCTAACACTGTATGTAACTACTTCATCTTCTAACATATATTTTTTTATGAGTCATTCAATTCTTCCCATCCAATATTGCTAGCTACTAATTCGAAATATCCCTCCATCTCATTCTTTGCAGCTCCAGGAAGTTATTCCACTACAAAGAATAATATTAGAAGACGTAAACTTGTTGTAATGACAATGAAAATGTTACAAATATACTCAAAGTATCTCGACCCTCCATTTTAAAAATTCCAACGTGTAGATCACAGAAAAAATAAATAAATTAAGGGCAATCGATAATTAAGACCACATGATTAACTCGCAAAAGCGTACAAGTAATACATCGGTTGCTCAAGTAAGAATAGAAGAGAATTACATCGTCCAGTCAATTAAATAATAATATTAGTAATTTGTGAATTATATTGATCGATATGTTTTAAGTACAAATTCATATTTTGGCTAAAGATTGTGATCCAATGTTAATTCCAACATAAATCTTCATCTAACTCGGCACCAACCAGCGGCTTTGGGAAGGAACACACCATAGAACAACAAAATTAATCTTCATTTTCCAAATTTTTAATTGGCCTTGATCACAATAACATGACTGTGTAGTTCACCGGTAGTTTCCATCCACTCTTTTAAGGCATTATCAGGGGCACACACCTACCAACATTAATAAATAAATATATAAAAAGGAAACAAAAAGCATCATATCGATATCTAAGACTTCTACATTTGAACAAATATAAATTACCACTCACCTTATCTATTGTAAAATGCTTCGTATAATCATATATATAGAAGGAGATGGGCCCAGTGGCCACAATGCCGTTAAGTGTCACAGTGAACAAAACAAACATAAAATAAAATAAAAATCTAAACATATTTCGGTGAGGAAAACATGAAGTAATTGTTCAGATTTTTAAACTTGAAGTGATTGACTCAAATCTACACATCCTACTTTTGCCTGTATTTGGATTTTTACACTTGAAGTAATTGTTCTAGTTCACATTTTAACTTCTGAATATGAATATGAAAACAAATTTGGATTCAAAAAAATGAAGTATACAATGGGAATTTAAATCTATTAGTTTCAAACATATCATTCATATTTTAAAATCCGAATTAAGTATATATTTCAAACTTTAAAATCTGAAAACATTGTGAAAATTTAATACTGGAAATTTGAATTACGGACGACCAAAAAAGAAAAAATGAAATCTAGATCTTATCTCTTGTGTTGTTTTTGCCTCCCAAACTAGCATTTTCTTCCCATCAGCTTCTTTGCTGACGTCCATGCCGCTTGAAATCGAAAAATGGAGTACCCCTTGGTGTTTCTTTTATTTCAACAATTGGAGTAGTGGGTCAAAGGAAGGCCCCTCTCATTTATTGCTCTATTGGGTTCTCCATTGAGGGAGATGTGAGGACTAGGGTGGATAGTGAATGTATTTTAAGATGGATTATTTTACTGTCCGCCTAATGGACGGACAATACGGTAATTTATGATCGGTCATAAATGTATTTACGACCGGTCATAATGCCATTTTACAAGTTACTGTAACTGTAAAAGGGTATTATGACCGATCATAAATACATTTATGACCGGTCATAAATTGTATTGGGCGGACAGTAGAAAGATCCTTTTAGGATTTTAGGAGGGAGAAGAGAGGTGACGGATGGAAAACGATGAAAAGGATGACAATGGTGAAGGGAGGAGTTCGTGGCCCTAAGTTTGGGTGTCTGTTGTAGGCTTTTCCGGGGGGAGGCGTCGCCTCCCCTCCCTCCCTCCCTCCTATCCTCCTTTTGCCACATGTTTACCCGTCCATAATCGATCGTTGACTTCTGGCTAGTCACCTACCGCCATTGATCTGAGGTTTTGAGTCCTTCCGCCGTTGATCTGAGCTTCGAAGTGCTTCCACTGATTGGATCCCCTCCCGCCATTGTGGTCATTGTTCTGTTTTTAGGGGCTTGCATGCTTCGGTCCCTAGGTCTCCGGCAATGTAGCCATGTAGGTTTCTTGTATTCATAGTTCTCTGACCGGTGAAGCGGGTTTTATCTTGCTTTGTATGCTTATTTCGAACCCCATCTCATTTTCAGCTTTATTCAAAAAACTATTACTTTTGACCATAATTTTATACTATTTGACTTTGTCTCGACGAGATAAATCCAAAAGCCACAAAATATTGACGTAAAACTAACAAATACAATAAAAAAATTGAATAAAGACAAAAGGAAAAAAAAATCAAAAAACCAATTTTTTCAAATTAGCCAAATTGATGGTTTAGATTCTCAATCCGTTTATTCAGCAACATTTGGTTTTTGTAACTATTTAGCAACATTTGGTTATTTCCTTGTTCCTATTAGTCTTGTAACTATTTCAAGATTAATGAAACTTTTTTGCAAGAAAAAATTGGTTTTTGGGGTTGGGATTTTGATCCATGTGTGAATGGGTCCATCACAATAGCCTGGGCTAATATGCCACTTTGTTGCAATAGTCTCTTTCTAACACGAAAAAATCACTGACCGCACATCTCCTCTCTCTCTCTCTCTCTCTCTCTCTCTCTGATTTTGCTGGCAAGAAGGTAACACAACGCCCTGATTTGCAGGGGTCGAATAGTTCCAAAAACCCATAAAAACCTCCCCGGTTTGCTAACGACATGGTCTGGGGTAGCGTTACCAAATCTAGGTGAATGGGTATATGTAGTCTGAATAGTAAACAAGTTCGAGGGAGGAAAATGGGAACCAAAGACCTGATTTGTGTGGGGCTAGGAGAACAAATACCGGGTGCAAAGGCGGCTCCACCTTAAGCCGAGGGTGGTCACACGAACACCCTAAACTTTTGTGTTTTTTTTTAGAAATACATCTAAAATTTTATTTTATGTTAAATTTTTGACATTTTGAAGACCCTAACCAAAATGCTTTAAAGCCTACCCAAAACGTTTGAATACCCAACCTAATGAACAATACACAAAACATTGGAATACCCAACCCAATTAGAGTCCATTACAAAATAAATAAGGAAAATATGCAACAGTTTCAAAATATGAAAAGTTGTCGAGGGTAATCGTAATATGTTAAATATTTTGTTGTTTTTTGGAGGCATTATCAATATTAGTATAATTTTTTTTATGTACAGTTATGATTTCGAGATGGTAGTAGAATATTTTAACACTCTCGCGAGAATTCCTGGAGCTGCCACTGTCCGGGTGCCATCTCCATTCTCCAACATCCAAACAGGTCCTAAAGGGCTCAAACCATGAATGGAGCTCAGCCGGTCAGCCCAAAAACAAAATAACAGAGAGTATATTATCAGTGGGAATTGGGAACAAAACAGAGTAACTTGAGTACTATTATCAGTAGGTAGACATTGTTTGGAAAAACCCAAGAATAAATAAATAAAACTCAGGATTCTGTAATCCAGTTCTCTCACCCTTTTTCATGTCCACTTTTTTTTCTTCGTATGCTTATGATATGGGGATGCTATGAATGGTGATCGTTTCCGACCCACATGCGGCTGCATTTCTTTTTCATTGTCTTTGTTTTTTCTTGTCTTCTTTTTTCTTTTTTCTTTTTTAATTCTGGGCGGGTGTTATTAATGGTGATCGCGCAGGCAAACAATAGAAAGGTATCGTCCACAGATAGAGTATGTTGCGATATTGAATTAAGAGTCAAAGATTCTCTATTTTAATTCTTTCCTAGTTTAGAGATATTCTTTCCTTGTAATGATAGGATTATATTCTTTCCTTGTAATTATAGGAATAGCTTGATTGTAGGATCTCTACGATCTCTATAAATATGTACATGTAAAGATACAGAATTATTATGAATGAAAATATTCTTCTCTGATTTTCAAGTTGGTATCAGAGCCGCGAAACCCTAAATCATTCTTCTTTGAATCCTTAAACCATGAGCAAGTCAGATTCTGAAACATCTGGCACCAAATCTACCCCCATCATCATTCAACACGAAGGTTCATCATTCAATGCAGGAATTGTATTGAATGAGACCAACTATGATCTGTGGTCTCAAATGTTAGAGATGCAAATTGCTGAGAAGGAGAAACTCTCCTTCATTCGTGGCACATCGCCGCCACCTAAGGAGAAAGATGAAGGCTATGAAAAGTGGTATTCAGACAATCAGAAGGTCAAAAGATGGTTGCTGATGTCTATGTCCCCGAGATTATGAAGCGATAAATTAAACACCCACCGCATCGAGATATTTGGAAAGCTCTGTCTAAAGCCTTTTATGATGGAGCTGGATGAATTACAAGTTTTACCTTAAAACCGAGAGGGCTTTCTCTCGCCAAAACAAAATGGCAGACCGCTCTCTATATATTATGGAGAACTGACTGAAATCTTCAGTGAGTTGGATCATCGTGATAAGGTGGTCATGGTGGATGAGACAGATATTGCATCCTATCAAAAATTGCTTCAGCGGCAAAGGGTGCATATCTTTCTCGCTGGATTAGAGGGTGATTTCGAGCAAGTGCGCGGTGAAATCTTGAGGAAGGATCCTATCCCTGAATTAGAAGAGTGTTATGCCCTAGTTCGCCGCGAAGATGTTCAATGCGGAGTGATGAACGGACAACTGGAAAATTCTGAAGCTTCAGCCATGGTGACTCGAAACCGGTCTTATCAAAACTGGTCTCCTCAACACCAGCAAGACCAAAAAAAGCCCATCCATCCTAAGACTGCTAATGGTGGTGACAAATCATCATACAAATGCACTCACTGTGATCAAACTAGTCATACAAAAAGTCGATGCTATGAACTTGTGGGGTATCCGGAATGGTGGGATCATAGTCGTGATTCCCGGAAGAAGAATTCCAAGAAGGCTTCTACTGCTGCAATTGTTGAAACAAAGACAGAGGATGATAGCAGTGAAAAGTTCTCGGCGATTGGCGCAATGGTAATGGTGGTAAGGTTTTAAATATCTCAACACAAGCAATGCGAAGCCCTTAGCTAACCCGGTGGAAAAGTCGCTATGAATGAGGAGATGAAATCCTTGCAAAAGAATGAAACATGGGAACTTGTTGATCGTCCTCCAGGGAAGAAACCAGTTGGATGTTGATGGGTTTATACTGTGAAGCACAAAACAGATGGTACAATTGAACGTTTTAAAGCGAGACTGGTGGCAAAAGGGTACACCCAAACCTATGGAATTGATTATACTGATACATTTGCACCTGTAGCTAAAATCAACACAGTTCGAGTCTTATTGTCTCTAGCTGCGAACCTGGATTGGCCATTGCAACAATTTAACGTGAAAAATGCCTTTTCGCATGGCGAAGTTATCTCGAAGAAGTATACATGGATTTGCCACCGTGGTGCATGATACGATACCGTGCATTGCCGGAAAAGCTGCAAATTAAAGAAATCGCTGTATGGGCTAAAATAATCTCCGAGAGCATGGTTTGGAAGGTTCACAAAGTCCATGAGGTCTTTTGGCTACCATCAGAGTAATTCAGACCACACTTTATTCTTGAAAAAACAGCATGGTAAGATCACTGCCCTTATTGTGTATGTTGATGACATGGTGGTTATAGGAAATGACCCTAATGAAAGGAAGGCTCTACAAAGTTATTTGTCAAGCGAATTCGAAATGAAAGACCTCGGTCCCTTGAAATATTTTCTTGGGATCAAAGTGTCTCGATCTGATAAAGGAATTTTCTTGTCTTAAAGAAAATATGCTTTAGATTTGTTCTGTAAAAAACCGGTATGTCGGCATGTCAACCAAATTTATACACCAAAGATAGAAGAAGGATTGAAGTTATGTGTTGAGATTAATCAGGTGCCTGTTGATAAAGGGAGATATCAGAGGCTCGTTGGAAGATTGATGTACTTAGCCCACACTAGGCCAGATCTTGCCTATGCATTGAGTATTGTTAGCCAGTTTATGCATAATCCTGGAGAACAACATATGAATGCAGTTATGCGCATGTTAAGGTATCTGAAGTCCGCTCCTGGAAAGGGCATTTTGTTCACTAAAAATGAAGATTGTCAAAGTGTGGATGCATATAGTGATGCTGACTGGGCTGGAGCGATAGATGACAGACGATCTACTTCGGGATATTTCACATTTGTAGGTGGTAATCTCATTACATGGAGAAGCAAAGTTGGAATGTTGTTGCACGCTCGAAAGCCAGAGGTCAATTTAGGGGTATGGCACTTGGAATATGTGAAGCATTGTGGCTAAGACTTCTCTTGATGGATTTGGGCTATCTGCCTAGGCAACCGATTCGACTTTGTTGTGACAATAAAGCAGCATGTGATATTGCTCATAATCCAGTCCAACATGATCGTACAAAGCATGTGGAGGTAGACAGGTTCTTCATTAAGGAGAAATTGGATGAGAAAATTGTCGAGTTGCCTAAGATTCGATCCGAAGATCAATTGGCTGATATCCTCACCAAAGCTGTTTCAAGTCGAGTATTCTCAAAGTTTTTGGGCAAGTTGGACATGTGTGACATCTATGCACCAACTTGAGGGGGAGTGTTGCGATATTAAATTAAGAGTCAAAGATTCTCTATTGTAATTCTTTCCTATTATATTCTTTCCTAGTTTAGAGATATTCTTTCCTTGTAATGATAGGATTATATTCTTTCCTTGTAATTATAGGAATAGCTTGATTATAGGATCTCTACGATCTCTATAAATATGTACATGTAAAGATACAGAATTATTATGAATGAAAATATTCTTCTCTGATTTTCAAGTGAGTAGAGAGGTACAGGTTGTTAGATTGTCCTGTCCGCAAGATCTTCACTATTGGGAACCAAGAGCACTTTTTAAAGACTACTACAAGTGGCTATGCAGTTGCAATTCAGTATTACTATGTACAAATGGAATCGCATAATTCTTGGTTCTAACTTTTTCGTTTGACACAAGGACCGGGGGTTTTGGAGGGTGGCCTTGTAAGATGCATCTGAGCCGTGATCTTGGAAATCAATGACACGAATGTCATCTGAGCAATGGATGGCTCGGGTTTACAAGTGCCGAATTGAAATCAGAAGTGTTGAAAATACATCTGATGGGTCGGATGCTGTCCTGCAAGGGGCGCCCTCCAAGTTCCTGCTTCTTTAACAGAATGGGTATTCTGTCTCTCAGCATTTGAACAAATGCATACAGAAAAACCTTTAATAAGCTTGGGCTTCGATGTATCTTGAAGACAAAATTGCTACAACTCAGTGCAAACCATATGATGGGAGCAAAAATTGTCTTTACCGAGTTTTTCAAATGATTTTAGCAGTTGGGTTGCTAAAATCAATCCTAATTTTAACAACCCAGCTGCTAAAATTATTTGACAAACTCTGGAGTTCACTTTGCTTTGGCCCACTATAACGGTCAACCCATTGCTGATCACTCCACGTCTGATTCTCTCAATATGGAATCAGAAAGGGGCAAAAGAGTGGTCCAGTCCAGAAAGGGGCTGTGATCCCTATTACTATCACCTTATGTCACTTGCACTAATCTACGTTCCTCCGGGTCCCTTCACCGCCTGCCGACACTGTTTTTAGACTTCCACCTCTAATTATAATACTCTGTTTTATAGGGGGTAGTTAGCATTTATCTACCATACCAAAAAAGCAACACAAAAGACAGGAGAGTCAGAAAGAGAGAAACCAATCAAATGGGATTTTTTTTTTTTTATATGGAGGAGCAAATTTACAGATGGTAAGGTAGCATGTGATGTAATTTTTGGCAAACAAAAATAAAACTAAACTTGATGATTTGTTTAAGTACAACACGTGGACATTGCCCAGCCCAGAATACAAAAGAGGAGAAAAGAATTGCAGAACATATGAATAACAAACAACAACAACAATTTTGAAGACCCGAAGAGAAACAAGATCTATGTGGTGATGATGGTCAGGTGTTGAAGATTGGCCTAAGTCATCCCCAACAACCCCCAAAAAAAAAAAAAAAAAAAAATCTATGAAGGAGCAAAAAAGCATCTGTATGGGTTGGTTTTAGTAGCCAGGAAGAAGAATCTAACTTATTTCTAATCGCAGGTCAGTTAGTCTTCCCCTGCAGCACCGCCTTGGCAAATGATTGATTGGAACACTCTAAAAAAATGAAAAGAGTCCATCTTTTTTTCTTCAATTTTTAATTTTTGTGGATTTTTTTTTCCCCTTCAACTTACTTGTTCACCGATAAGGTCAAGACCCACAAGGAGGAATGACAGACCTTGGAATAACAAGAAGTAGAAATGTACCCCTTGAGCTGATAAAAGGCTCCTGAGTGCAGCAGTAAGTAGTAAGAAAGCCAAAGCAAGCTCCTTCTTGTATAGCTTGTTCATCTTCTTCACAGGAGGTTTTGCACCTGATTCTTGATGTTCTTTCAATTTGTTGAGCTCAGAAATCTCGCTCTCTGAAACACCCCTATGAAGTGGTGGGTGATTCATTGCCTTAGATTCCCTTTCTTCCGCAGCCAAAAGATCTGGTTCTGATGCCCGGCCGGCCTTCTTCGTGACAATCCATTCGTATGAGCTTCCTAATTGAAACAGTCCAGAGACCATAGCATTGAATTTGGTCACAGACATTGTGTTTTCAAATAGAAGGTAAGGGGCTATAAATGGGATGGATTTTGGTGCTGGGAGAATGCTTAGGAATGACATGAATACGGGAACATAACAAATAACCCATGAGGGTAGCTCAGCTTCTGGGACGAACATGGTTAAAGGAAGAATGATGCAAAACAATGTGAACGAATAGAATGGGAGAATGAGTTTCCTCAATAAAAAGAACAATAGGATTAAATTTGATTTCTTCCAGAACGATATCTGCAATTCATGTCATCGAGTGATAATTTAGAGAAATGAGAATGGAATTATGGATAGAATGAAAGCAACACAGAGATACATAAGGCCAGATGAACCTTGGAAGTAATGATGGCAGGAAGGCACAACCGGAAGAGTTGCATTGGACCGGAATGCCAACGATGTTGTTGTTTCTTGTAAGCTTCATACGATTCAGGAACTTCACAAAGTGCCTGCAAATTGATTCCATATACGCACAACATTACTTATACAGAATTCTCCAGCTATGGGAGATGCTTTAGATCTTGCAACCAAGGTTTTAAACTGAATAGAATTCATAGAAGTCCCAATTACTGTCCCAAATTACCAAATGAGTGCCCCATTTAAGTATTTCTCCATACTCAAGTTCCTTCTCCACACCAAACATAGTTGTAAAATGCCAAAACAATTAAAACTAAGATGGTCAACTTCTTTTCAAGTAGAGAAAAATGATTAATTTATTAAGAACTTACCCTGACATCATTAAGGAAAATGAATTTCCAGCCATTGAGATGAGCACGAACGGCTATGTCCATATCCTCTACTGTTGTCCTCTCAAGCCAACCACCAGAGCCCTCCAGTGCTTTGATTCTCCACACACCAGCAGTCCCATTGAAACCAAAGAAGTTGAGGAACACTCCATTAACCTGCTGCTCCACTTCAAAGTGAAAACACAAATTAATATTTTGCAATCGTGTCAACAGATTCTCATCCTTGTTCACAAAAGACCACCTAGCCTGAACTAAACCCAGTTCGGGATTGTCCTGAAAAAAAAGATGAATAAGAGAAAATTCAGAACAAAGCTCGTAGCTTTTAATAGATTCACAAGAACAGGATTTATTCCCACCTTAAAATGTGGAACTGTAAGCTTAAGGAAATCAGGATTTGGCTGGAAATCAGCATCAAAGATTGCAACGAATTCGTATGGCTTGACGTAGTCGCAACTCATGGCAGATTTAAGATTTCCAGCTTTATAACCAGTTCTAACCAAACGATGGCAATAGATAATATTGATACTCTTTTGGCTCCATTTCAAAACCTCTCCCTTGATTAACAACTGAATGCTTTCATCATCAGAGTCATCAAGAACTTGAATCAACAACCGGTCTTTCGGCCAATCAATTTGGCATACTGCTGAGATAGATTGTTCGTACACCTACAGATGTCAATACCAGAGATGTCATCATCATCATCACTGTTACAAAACACAACTCTAGTTTCATCCTATCGTTTTCTACTGTTATTGTCATTTTTTCCAAACAAAAAGGGTTACTAAAGACTAAAACAGTGAGCTCAAACGACAGATTTTGTTAAATGACCAAAAAGACAGCCAAATTAAGTGGTGAAATCTACATAGAGGGTACTAAGTACTTACCTCCTTCTCATTACACATTGGAATCTGGACAAGAACCATGGGATACTCATATCCTGAACCCTCCAAATCCTCTGAATTAAACGGATCCCCTTGGATTTGTGGCTTGATTTTTCTGTACTTGATCCAGAAGCAACCAAGACAAAGTATCAGCCTGTCGGCGGATTGAATCAGGAAGAGGACAACACAGAAGTTAGAAACAGACTGAATTGGAGGAGCAATGTAGTCAGCCCGAAATCCCAACCAACCAAAATACAAATTGTGCAGCCATCCTTGAATCTCCCAAGTTTGTGGGATGTGCAAATTGTTGTTTTGCAAATAATGCCACCCATTAAAGTGGGCAAACACTTCAAACCCCAGAAATGCCAAAGCAGTCACTAAGAATCCCAAAATGACCCTAAAAAGTAACTTTCCCTTAGATTTCTCATTTTCCATTCCCACACCTTGGCCTAGTATCAACCTTTTCTTGATTGTGCCAAGTAATGCCCAGAGGAAATTGCCAATCCAAGAAAGGCAACCCACAGCTTGATGTGCTTTGAGAAGTAAAACCCATGTGAACTGTTTGGCATTCTTCCCTCTATCTTTGTCCACCGCCCTAAAAGCTGCGTCCGGGCCATCAATTTCTACAACTGAGAAATTGGGGTTTTCCATTGTGACTACCACTGGTGTTCCTTTCCTTGTGTCTTTTCCCCACCAACTGGAATTTTTTGCGTTTGGAGTCATTTTTTCCACTCAAAAGAACAAGTATTATAATTGTGTACTCAATACAATATATATATATATATATATATATATATATATATATATATATATATATATATATATACTCGAAGCTTAAGAGGAACAAGACATGTTTCAGACCCCAGAGATCTCAATAATGAAGAAACTCAAAAGAAGAAAACCTTAAATCATGTCATGAATGGAGAACCAGATATCAAAGTATTAGAGCAGACAAAACCCCAAAATCAGGTATGACCACAGAAAAATAGATCTATTGGTAGGAGATCTGTTTTAGGAACCCCACTTCAATTACACACTTGCATTCCACACCAAAATGCTGCAAAGAAAAAGCCAGAGAGAGGAGTGGGGGTGTGTGGGGTACTGGGGTTTCTTTCTCCCTATCACCAAAAGGCTCTCTACAAGCAAACCCAAACATTTTGCAAAATTACCAGAATAGGGCCTTGAGTAAAACCCTGATGCCTGTGGTTTAGTAAATGTCAAACACAACCTCACATATACCCTCACTTTAAGCTGCCTATAGAATTTCATATGGTGGACCAAACAGGAGTTTGAAGATAGGTGACGCTTTGTTTGGTACCTTCGAAAAGAAAAAAAAAAAAAAAAAAAAAAAGAAGGAAAATAAAAGGAAAGAGTGAAGAAAGTTCTTTTTTTTGGTCGGCGAGTGAAGAAAGTTAAGGGTTGGTTTGGGTAAATTAAAAAAACTAGCTTTTTTGGTTTTTTTTAGTTTTTTGGATTATTTTTTGTCTTTATTCACAAAACTTAAAATTTGGCTAATAATTTTATACTTTATAGATTCCTCTCGTTGAAATAAGCCAAGAAACCACAAAAAATCGACTGAAAACCAACAAATGCAAAAAAAATTTGAATAAAAACAAAATCAAAAAAACCAAAAAACTAGTTTTTTCAATTCACCCAAACCACCCCTAAGTTTAGTTACTTTCCTCTCCTTTCCTCTCAACCCAAACAAAGGGGGAGGAAAATATCCTTTCCGTTCTTTTTACAGGGTACCAAACATAGAAAATTCCCTAAATTCTATTCTGAGACAAGTAGGATGATTAAAAAGATTAATAGGAAAATGTTCAGCATGATCCACTTTTATTTAGGGGAACAGCCTTGTTTGATAACCCAGATTTAGCACTTAAAACTAAATAAATTAAGTAATAAATAATTAAGTAGGTTTGATAACCACATTTTACAATACTTAAAAAATTAAGTGGTTCTTAAAATGCAAGGTAAAATGTTGACAAAAATTAAGTAGCTCCAAGCTCCTTAATTTTTGCTGAATTTCTTAGTGATTTCATTTAACTATTTTTTTCTCCACCAGACCATCACCACCACTTACACCACCACTCTGCCACCACTTTCGCCATTATACCACCACCACCCTGCCACTCTCACTCACACCACTATAACCGCCAGTTTGTCACTCCCACCACCAATGCCGCTGCCGCCACCACTCCCACCATTACTACCGCTGCCACCACCACTCCGCCGCCGCCACCACTCACATCACCCCCACTGTTGCCGCCACCCCACAACTATTATTGTCGTCACTCCACCACCAGCACTCTGTCACTCCCCACTACTAATACCACAACCACTGAGACCACCATTGCCGCCACTACACCACCACAACTCCCATCATCGCTCTCCCACCACCGCCGTTATACCACCATTTTGCCAACATTTTTTATATTTTTATTATTTTGATAAATGTACTTTTTTTCATTTATTTTAATTTTAGTTTTGTATTTCAGCATGAATATATGAAATAAAAGACAAAGTAAGATAATTAGTTAATTTAACACCAACGCCGTTATACCACCATCTTGCCAATATTCTACATATTTTTATTATTTTCATAAATGTACGTTTTTATTTATTTATGCATTTCAGTATGTATATATGAAAGGAAAATTAAGAAAATTAGTGAATTTAATACTTCAACTTATTATAAAGATCAAACAACTTATTTATTTCAGTGCTTAAGATTCAACACATATCAAACAGCTTATTAGCTTAATAAATTCAGCATTTAGTTTTCAGTACTTAATTTTATGTTTTCAGTTTTCAGCTTTATCAAACAGCTGCCATACATCTTTTTTTTTCCGGTAAACTGCCATACATCTTAACTATCACCAATAAGTATTTCCTAGCTTGACACCAAAATTAACAACAAAAAAAGCAAAAAAAAAAATACTCGATTGGATTCATATTATGAATACGAGATCACATATGTTACATTATGAATATGATAGTATTCTAAAAGTTGAAAAAAAAAAAAAAAAATTTACGAGTACAAGTACATTTGAATTGAGTTATATAGTTATCAAAATTGTAAAGTTATTTTATATCTCAAAAGTAAATTTTTTTAAAAAATAGCAACAAATCAAGAATATTACATCTTGATTTGGTTAGTGATAAGAGCATCCTCATTAGGGGAGGAAAATCCCCCAATGAATGCTTTGTTGAGCCAAATCTAAAAAATATCCCCCACATCAGCCTCAACAAATGTAGGGACCATTTGCAAAAGTTGTAACTTTGCTACACTGCCTCAAGAATTTTAGTAAGGCATTTTTCCTAGGTTATCCCTTATTTTAATACTTTACTTAGACCTCAGGGTCTCACATATGCCATCCACGTCCCACATGTCTCAAAAACACCTTGGGTAACTTTCCAGTGGTGTTTTCTAAGCTGAATATTTCAAAAATACTCCTATCAATACCCTTGCAAAAACCATCTCAGTAGGCTATCGGTAACCGATAAGAGTGTAGTTTTATAGATTTTTTTTTCTTATATAACATACATGGTATTTTTTCAAAAAATAAATTCACATTATAATTTTTAATTTTTTCCAATAATATTTGTATGATAATAAAAATATATATGTTTTCAACATTTGTAATTATTTTAAAAAGTAGAAAAGTGGAAATAAAAAAATAGTTTAATACATTAAAGTTATAATAAATAGTCTGATTCTGTGTGATTTTGAAAAAGTGGCTAGCTAAAGTATAAAAAAAAAAATTTGAGATTAAATTTGGTCCTAATTTTGGTGACGCTAATATGGATGTCCTTAAAATTTCTTTGAACACATTTAAATTTAATTGTTCGATACTTTGTCACATAAAATACATAAAATAGTTTGTGGGATTTATTTACATAAAATATCACATCATATGATATATATTCTTGGTATTCAAATTGGTAATTGATTTTTATAACCCCAAATTGATATCCGCACCTCCTTTTTTGTCTTTTGGTGAAACTTTTACAAATAAATTTTTTACTAAAAGATAAAAAAAAGTGTGCAGATAAAAATAGGAGGTAAAAAAAAGGGTCAAAAAGGAGAGTGTGGATATCAATTTTGAGGATTGTATAAATCGCTCTCTAAATGTAATCACGGATCCACAGTAACATTTCTTTAAACGAATATTAAGGTGATAAAAAGGTTTTTTTTTTTTTTTTTGAAAAAAAGGAGGTGATAAAAAGCGGCCCGTTGACAAGAAGCTAACATGTCCAGAGCATGTGAGAAGAACGCTACTACATTCACCACCTCTCGTATACACCCGCTCACACCCTATGACGTGAGACTTATTTCGATGTCTCATACGAATGATCGGAGCCGCTCGATTTGTTTCGAATATTTTTTTAATGGTTTTTCACAAAAACAGTTCAATCAGATACCATTAAGGGCTCAATTGATTCATTCAAGTTTCAGTTCCTGAATTGAATCGATCAATTAACAAACATATCAAGCCTTTATCAATATCTGACTGAGCTGATTTTTTCAGGAACTCATATTTTAAATAAATTGAGTGGTTTTTTCAATCATTCGTATAATAGCCCTAAGGTAAGTCTCACACAATGAGGTGTGACTGTAGACTTATTGACGTGGGAATAGTAAAAGAAATTAAGAACTCCTTTTATTTATTATCTTCTTTAAAATTGAGCAAATTCGTATGGGGGTTTTCAACTGTGGAAGTAATGAAGTTGCGGAAATGAGAGAGACGGGTAATTTTCTTAAGCTAAAAAATAATCAGAAATATTAAGATAAGGTAAGCAACATTAATCAATAGGGTTTTGTTAAAATGTGCCCCCAGGCACATGATAAGGTTCATTAAATGAGTCTAATTAAATCTACTTTTTTAGAAAGTAGTAAAAATAATTAATATATTTCGAGTTCTCATGCAAAAAGTAGTAAAAGAGTTTGTGTGTATTGTTTATCACTTAGATTTTTCATGCAAACAAAGGTTTAATTATACTCATTTAATGAACCTTATCATGTGCCTGTAGGGCACATTTTAACAAAACCCTAATCAATATAGTAATGCTCATAACTTAAAAGGAGGAGAAGTTAATATACATTGAAAAAAACATAAACAAGTAATGGAGATCCCAATACAAAACTCACCTCGATCCTCTCCAACATGCATTCAACTCCTGAAATAATTGGATTAGTAAATTATTTACTGTTTCCCCCCTCAAAACCAGCATCGGTTCTCTACCCATGGCTTACTTTTATTTTTATCTTTTTCTCTTGCTAATTGCCGTATTTCAAAATATTCATATAAAGTAAATTATGAAATAAGTAAAATATAGGGTACCTTTCCCCCATGTGGGTAAAATATATTCTCACCATCATTTTAGCCATTCTTTTTTCTTTTCTTCTTACCTTATGGCCGCAGAAAACTCTAATCATAGAAGTCTGAATATATCTCATCTCATGGAAGTTGAAAAGGTTAGAGAAGGTGAAAAGGAGATCAAAAGGGACCGAGGGAAGAAAAAATTAGAGGGCATTCTAGCCTTACCCTATTGAAATCTTTTCATACTTCAATGCATGGGCGGCGGCACTCTATGCCTTCAATGGTCACATGACCACCCAAAGAAAAAAAAAATCCTTAGAATACATGTAGAATTTCTTTGGATAGTTCACTGTTGAACACCCTACCAAAATTAAATTGAACACCCAAGTCTCAATAAACTGAACATTATGCCAAAAAAAACCCAAGTATTGAACACTTGGGCCAATTAAAAAAAGCTCAAGTTCAATTCAAATTGAAACCCAAATAATTAAAGCCCAAATGAAAATAAGGTAGGTGAAGTACCGAAAAAAGTAAAGGCTAAAAGGCATACCCTGACTTGATAACCAAACAAATTAGGGGCTACGATAAAAAAATGCCCTCATATCATCCTAATGATAGAGATGAAATAAAAATAGCATATCTATAGGCCCAGTACCTATTCACTATAATTTCCCTCAAAGAGATTTTAGTGAATTGATGTGTCAGTTTAATCATTCTTGGTTCAATGAGCACAAAAATTGGTTGGAATACAGTATTGTAAAGGATGCAACATTTTGTCTATGTTATCTTTTTCATCCCGATTCTAGTAAGCATGGAGATGATGCTTTTGTTACAGAGAGTTGTAGACTTTGGAATAGAAAAGAAAAGTTTCAAATCCATGTGGGAGCCGTTAATAGTATTCATAACGAAGCTGTGAAGAGTTGTGAAATTCTCATGAGGCAACCCCGACATATTTAAAGTGTTTTGATAAGCATTCGAATAAAGAAAAACTTGACTATTGAACTCGTTTGTATGCAACGGTTGCTTGTGCAAGATAATTGTCGCCACTGCATCGGTTGAAAGAAGTTTTCAACGGTGAAGTGTATAAAGAGCAATTTGTGCAATCTAATGGGAGATTAGTGGATGAATGATTGTTTAGTTACTTATATTGAGAGTGATGTATTTGATACCGTTGATAACTATGCAACGGTTTCAAAATATGAAAACTCATCAATGGCAATTGTAATAAACTTTATGTCTTTATCAGTTGTTTTTTTACGGCATTGTCAATATTAATGGAATTTTTTTTTGTCTATATTAAGTTGTGGTTTATAGAGGTAGTAGACCATAAGAATTTATGAACACCCTTAGAAAAATTCCTGGAGCCGCCACTGCTTCAATATACCAAGTACTTTCGTTATTTTATGCATAAGTGGGGTTAGTTAATGTCATTAATGAGCTTTACATGAGTCTTAATTAGTGGCACATATTAACAAAAGTCTTTTATAATTCATGTGTCTATACCAAATTACACACACTACGATTAATTCTACGAGGAGAGGTGAGCCAATTAAAATCAAAACAAAACTTTTGAGGAAGATTTTTGCTAAAAAGCAAAGATTTTATCAATGTTGATTTTAACAAATTTAATCATTTGAAACTTTAGTAGTTTGATTTCTTAATCTATCTATGCATATACTATGGGCAGTTGTGTAGTTTTAAAATGTCACACTTTTTTCAAGAAAAATATTTGAAAAAGTTCATGTCAAATTGCCAATAACTTCTCACACTCTTTTCCCTCTCCATTTACTTTCCTAGAAAAACTCAAAATGATAACCATTAACCACACACTTTCATCTCTCTGTTTGGCGTTTGCTCCCCTAGAAAACTAATCTCCAGATTGGTAATTATTATTAGTTTATTTGATAATTAAAAAATTCCAGCCGAAAACCTTTAAATGAAAATTCTAAAATTGTTTGATCAAAATTAAAATTGGCTTAAGTTATACTCCTATCACCCAGAGGATCACATATTCTTCCATTTAGTTCAAAATCCCTTATAAACATTTCCAATACATAACTAAAGATTTATTTATATATAAAAATCCTATTAATCGTTTAGCAGTTCATCTGCGAGATCAATATCATAAAATTTTTTAAATAAGCTTTGGATAATTTGGTGAGAAATGTTCACTAATCGATATGCTATTTTCTCCCCCTTTAACTAGGAAGTTCTCCACTATAGGGCAACTGAAAAGATACACATGCTTTCCCCTCTCTCGAGAAACTTTCAACTATAGACTTTAATGAAGGCATTTATTTGGCTTTACAGCAACAATTACACCTTTATTGGTGCCTTTAATGCTTTCCCCTCTCTCTCTCTCTCTCTCTCTCTCTCTCTCTCTCTCTCTCTCTCTCCATACCTCTGCCGTTTTGAGGGTTTCGAATCTCTGTGTTCTTGTATATTCCACATTCATCGTCAAAGCCTCCGACCCGTACCCGTACCCCTGTTTTCTGTTTCAATGTCTGTCTCTGTTTTGCAGGACCGTATGAGCAGCGGATTGTTCGGGCAGTTGCCAGTTGGATGGGGGAGTAAGGTTAACACTGTGTTTGCTGCGCATTGCATGGTGACGACTGTTGGTGGTGCTGGAGTTCATTACCTGTGAGGTGGCTGTATCCTTTCGCGGGGTTGTGGCAGTGTTGTTTCTTTTAGTTATTTTTGTTTGGTTCATTTGATGCACACTCGCGCAGGCTAGGCTTTATTTGCGAGGCATGTGTTATGTTTGTAGACTCAGGCCTTGTTCTTCAACCCATTTTATGCCATGAGAGATTTTATGGCATTGTTTTCTCAATACATAAAATGACATGTCATTTTATGACCATTCCATAAAATGCATTGGAAAAACTACATAAAATGTCTACATAAAATGCATTGGGAAAACAATGTCATTTTATGACCATTCCATAAAACCCCAACTAAAATGAGAATTTCCATTTTATGACATAAAATGTATTGAAGAACAAAGCCTCAATGCTAGGTTGCGAAAGATTAGCATTTTTATGGTCTTCGGTTGTCGCTAGCGTGTTTTCCTTAGGTAATAACTGCAATACAATGAAATTTTCCTCTGTTGCTATAAATTTAAAATTTAAAAAAAAAACAATTATACCTTTAGCTACTGGAAAACAAAAACATTAGGTCTAAATGTTCTTTTTTTTGTTGGGTAAGTTTGTTTTGAAGTTTGCTTTGGTTACGAGAACATACCACATGCACATATGTATAAAGCCGGCCTTGAGCCAAAGCTCAAATTGTGATCACTTTAGGCTTCCGAAAATGTACAAATATTAGAAACATTTCCTACTTTGATACTCTTTTTAATAGTCTAACAAAATGATTCTCATTTTATGTTTCATTTTAGGCTTCCGAAATGTCATTACAAATTCTACACATATAGGAGCATATGCCTAATTTGATCTTTCCTTTTTTATGCTTCCTGCTTTTCGTGATAATACCGTTTGTGTTATTTCCCTATAGTATGAATATTGAAATAACTAGATTCAATGATTGGAAAAGCGGAGGGAAATTAGTGCACACTAAAAATATGCTCTCATTAAATAGATCTCGAAAGGAAAAAAAGAAAAAAGAAAAAGGAAAATGCTAAGTAGCTAGAAATTAGAATAATTGCTCAGAAAATTACTATTCAAAAAGTGAAATTAGTAAATCTGAGCCACTGATTTCACTTTCTTGATAATTTTTTAGGTAAATATTCTAGTACCCAGAACTGCTGGAAAAAAAAAACTTAAACAATTACTTCAATTAATTTCTCTTTGTCATTTTATTTTGATCCCATCTCCGTCCCCTTCACAAATAGTAACCAAACCAAACCAAGTCTTATGTCCCAATCATTTGGGGTCGGCTACATGAATCCTTTTTCTCCATTGAGCTCTATCAAATGCTACTTCATCGCTTAAACCCAGTATACTTAGATCTTAGCATACTACCGCATCTAAAGTCAATTTGAGTCTTCCCCTCTCTTGTGCATTTCTAACCAAAGTTATCATATCCACTCTCTTAACTACTGCATCCGCTGGCCTACAATAGACATGTCTAAACCACCTTAACCTATTTTCCCTTAATTTCCCCTCTATAGGTGCTACACCCACCATCTTGTGAATTGTTTCATTTCTAATCCTATCACGTCTAGTCTTACCATACATCCACCTCAACATTCTCATTTCCGCTACACTTATCTTATTCACTTGTTGCTTCTTAATAGGCCAACATTCTGTCTCGTAAAGCATCGTTGGTCTTATGACAGTTCTATAAAAATTTCCTTTCAATTTTGTTGGTACCCTCTTGTCACACAGTACACCAGTAGCGCTTCTCCACTTAAGCCACCCCACTTGGATTCTATGTGTCACATCATCTCCAATCTCTCCATCTTCGCTAATAATAGAGCCTAAATACCTAAAATGGTTCATCTTTGGTATCTCCTGATCTTGGATCATCACTCTTTCCTCATACTCACTTTTGATATCACTAAACTTGCAGACCATATACTCAGTTTTACTTCTACTTATCCGAAAGCCCTTAGACTCTAATGCTTCCTGCCAAATTTCTAATTTAGTATTAACACCACTAGCCGTTTCATCTACAAGGACAATATCATCTGCAAAAAACATACATGATGAGCCCCCAATATTGTATATCTCGAGGCTCATCTTGCTCATTTATCTCACACACGCACGCGATTTCGCACTTGAAATGTTTGATTTGCGCGTAGTTTGGTTTTTGTAAAGTTTCAGGTTGAACGCGCGGATTACGCCCATTGTGAGGGCATTGAGAACCTTGCCGCGCTATCAAGTGTCACGTGCCCCACGGACCCCCTTTCCCGGCCTCACTAGCCACGAAATGACGATTCGGGTTGAGGCCCTGAAAGGGGGGTCCGAATTGAACAAGCGCTCACAAGACCAAGGTTCATCTCCCCCGAGGTCGCACGATTCATTGGAGTCCATAAAGAAATCTGGAAGCACGTAATTCAAGCGGGGTTTACATAGGAACGAAATTCAAGTGGAAGTCGGATCGATCCGAGAGTCTATGGATCGATCCAAGTTTCATAAAATCCCATCAGAGCCTTTTGGATCGATCCGAAAGAAGTTGGATCGATCCAAGTTCCATGATGTTCAAACAGAGCCTTTTGGATCGATCCAAAAGAAGTTGGATCGATCCAAGTCTTCTTCAGCAATTCCCCAGCAACTCCATTTGGATCAATCCGAAAGAAGTTGGATCGATCCAACTTTGGTCGAAAATCCCACCAGAGCCATTTGGATAGATCCGAGTTGTTTTGGATCGATCCAAACAAGTCCGGGCAGCCTTTTTAAAGCACTTTATGTACATGCCTTTAATAGAAGGTTTTTTGTGTTGTGAGAGCTTTTAGGATCTTTTTAGGATATTTTGTAAAGGGGGAAGCATATCTATATACACTCTCCTCTCTCCTTCTCCCTCATTACTTACTTACTTACACTTTTATTGTCTAGTTTAGTTTTTGCTCTCCATTGGAGACTTTGGAAGCTCTCTCTCTCTCTAGTTTTCCCTATGTAAGTGTTGGTTTCACCTTAATTTCACATGAATTAATATTGTAGCCCTTGTTTAGATCTTGCTAGAAATCTAGTTAATTTTCACTTGCATTAAGTTTTTGGTGTTTGGATTATTCTAGTCATCTTCTTCCTAAAACTCAAGTAAATCTTCATTTTCTCTTAAGTAGTTGTTGTTTAATGTTGTAGCTACATATCATACCTCAGCATAAACCACGTTTGTTCACGTTTTTAACAGTTAAATCATATTCTTGCCCTTCTAGTCATTTCTTTTGAAAAACCAAGTAATAGCCTTAGTTGTTAAGCTTCTTAAGAATTAAAGTGGTAGGCTAATTTAGGTTCCTCATTAAAAATCACTCTTTAGACTATTCCATTATGTTCTTTATTTCCCTTATAACAATAACCATGTTTTCTTTAATGATGAACGAGTAGTCGACTTAGGCTTGGTTATGGGGTGATTAGCACCCCGTGACTTGGGTTGGTTCACTCTCCTCGCCAATGTCGCAAACTATGCATGTTAATCAAAGAGTATGGATTGATTTTATGTATCAAAATTGCGATTTGTTAATCCCGTTGATCACACGTAGCCAAGGGCTTGACCACTTGGCACGTGTGATGCTTAGGGCTATGGCAATTATAATGTTTGTATAAATGGCACAAGAATCCTACTCTTTGAGAAACACCACTTTTCTAGTAAAACGAGTTTAAGTACCAAATCTTCCGTTCGGGGTCGTTTAACGACCCCCCGAGCCGGTTATCTTAGGGGAGAGTGAATTGGCCTAAGGCATGGGTGTTGAGAACCCCTAAACCTTGCCTTCCTTTAATTAGTCTTTTTAATCTCGAGTCACTCACGTAGTTAAGTTAATTCCACCCACAAATCACCGAAGCCAAGTTTGCCGCTTTAAGGCTAAACACTCATTCGCGAAACAAATATTCACGCTCAGCACATTCGGTCCCTGAGGACTCGACCCGGACTTCTGGTTACTATGCCACGCGTCACCTATACCCTACGCTTGAGGAAAGCACATTGAGATACAATCCAAGGACGCAAGCAATACACCATGGGATATCCTCCTGAATATGCCTAGTCAATTCATCCATAACTAATGTGAAAAGGTACGGGCTCAAGGCTGACCCTTGGTGCAATCCTACTGTGATGAGAAATTCACTCGTTTCTCCTACTGGTGATCTAATGGCAGTGACTGCACCTTCATACATGTCTCTGACCACGTCAATATAGCCTCTGGTCACTCCATTCCTCTCTAGAACCCACCATATAATGTCTCTAGGCACCCTATCATAAGTCTTTTCCAAGTCTATAAAAATCATATAGAGATCCTTCTTCGTTGATCTGTGTCTTTCTACCAATCTCCTTAGTAGGTAAATAGCTTCCATAGTTGATCTCCCGTGCATGAAGTCAAACGGTTTCTCCGACACCGTAGTCACCATCCTCAATCGATGCTCAATAACTCTTTCCCACAACTTCATCGTATGACTCATCAACTTAATACATCTATAGTTGTTGCAACTTTGAATATTCCCTTTATTCTTGTAGATAGGTACTAAGGTGCTCCTCCTCCATTCGTCAGGTATCCTCCTAGATAAAATAATCTTGTTGAACAATTTTGTCAACCAAGTCAAACCCAAGTCACCTAGGCTTCTCCATACTTCAATGGGGATGCCATCAGGTCCTAAAGCCTTACTCGGTTTCATCCTCTTCAAAGCCTTGGCCACTTCGAACTTTTGTATCCTCCGATAGAACTCATATTCTATTTTCTCGCTAGGGACAACAACTTCCTCCTCACCAAAGGTTCCTTCATGTTTCTCATTTAACAACTTCTCGAAATACATCTTCCATCTATCCTTGATCTTCTCATCTTTCACCATCACCTCTGAATCACTACCTTTTATACACTTAACTTGAGAGAAGTCTCTAACTTTCCTTTCTCTTAGTTTGACGAGTTTATATATATTCTTTTCTCCATCCTTACTATCAAGTCTAGCATAAAAATCATCGTAGGCTCTCAACTTAGCCTGACTAACGGCCTTCTTAGCTTCCCTGTTAGCCTGCTTGTACCTCTGAAAATTGTCCACATTCCGGTCCTTTTGCCTCTTTTTAAAGCAATCCTTCTTGGCTTTTACCATGGTTTGAACCTCGCCATTCCACCACCATGTCTCTTTAGAGCTTGGACCTTTCCCCTTCGACTCTCCAAGAACTTCTTTTGATATTCTTCTAATCCCGTTAGACATTGTATTCCACATACTATCACTATCACCTTTTCCTATCAACTCCATCTCTTGGCTCATACGCTCTTTGAACACCTCTAGTTTCTCTCATTTTAAGAACCACCATCTAGTCTGTGGGCTTCTAGTTTCTTTTTTCGGCCTACCATTTCCCTTGAGACTAATATCTAACACCAAAAGTCTATGTTGTGCCACTAGGCACTCTTCAGGAATGACCTTACAATCCTTACATAACAAGCGATCTGCGCCTCTAACAAGGAAGTAGTCGATCTGGCTTCTATTGGCTCTGCTCTTAAAGGTAATTAAATGTTTCCCACGCTTCTTATAGAGAGTATTCCCAACTATAAGGTCGCCAACTACCGCAAAATCCAAAATCCTCCTACCACCTTCATTTAGGTCACCAAATCCAAATCCACCATGTACCTTCTCATACCCTTGCCTCTACACTCCCACATGACCATTGAAATCTCCTCCTATAAAAAGCTTTTCTCCACAAGGTATCTCTTGAACCACATCATCCATCTGTTCCCAAAATTGCTCTTTAGTGAGATCATCCAAGCTTACTTGGGGCGCATAAGCACTAATAAAATTCACTATGCTCTCTCTAATCACAAGTTTAACTAAAATAATCCTATCGCCTTTCCTCGTGACTGTGACTACCAAGTCCTCAAGGTGCTTATCTACTATGATGCCTACCCCATTTTTATGCCTATCCTTACGCGTATAATAAACCTTATACCCTGTGTCTTCAATCTCTCTAACCTTCTCCCCTACCCACTTAGTCTCCTGAAGGCAAGTTATACTAATTCTCCTCCTAATCATGGTATCAACTAGCTCCCTAGTCTTACCCGTTAAAGTCCCTATATTCCAAGTTGCTAAGCGGATCCTATAATCCTGGGCTAGCTTCTTTACTCGCGCTCGTCCAGGCATGCGCGGGAACCCTTGCTCACTTATCACCACATTGGCGCCCCTTGCCCATTTTTCGAAGCACCTGAAGGCAGGCACAACGCGTCGCTTAAAGGGAACGCCCTAGCATGTCTCGTTGTATAATTAAGGTTCATGTCATAAGGTTCTGACGGGTTTTTTTATGTGTTGGCTATCAGCTACCTAACGCACAACCCTCCTCCTTTATCCGGGCTTGGGACCGGCTAAGATCCAAAGATAAGGCTTTATGAACGTCACAGGCGGAGTTCCCCTTCACAAATAGTAAAATATTTAAAAGTTAGAAAGTGAGCGGAGTGATAGGAGTTTTTTGGTCATTACTTAATCTTGGTTTTATTATGTGCTACTACTACAGTACTACTACTACTCATAAGCTATCCAATATTTGTGTGTCATGAATCATTCTGTTTGTTTTTGTTAAATAAAAGGGGGCCCAGGAAATAAAGGTGTATCACTTGTAAAGCACATTGAGCTGATTCCATTTGCTAATAAACATTCCATATTACTACTTTCTAATCGCAATTATGTGCTTGATCAACGTCTAGGATTTTCGTAAAGCATACCCATTTTGCTGGTCGGTAAAGTTATAAAGCTAGTTTAAAATACTAGAGGAAAAAGTAAAGGAGAAAAACTTAACACTACTTACTTTATGTGTTTGGTTAGATAGTTTAGTTTAGTTTAGTTTTAATGACATCATCGTTTTCCTTATTTCTCTCTCTATCTTTCTCTACTCATTACACCTGCTGACATCATCAAAACTAATCTAAACTATCTAACAAAAAAAACCATATTTCAATGTAGAAATAATGTCTCGGATGTTTACTTCCTATACCTCACGACGGATTGTATCAAGGATCCCGAATTGAAGGTTTTTAGGTGTTTTGGAGGTTTTAAAATGTGAATTTGCATAATCTAAATCGTCCAATGAGTTAAAACGTGTTTTTAAAGGTCCCTGTGGGAAATCAACAAAAAAATTACTAGGAAGTCCTTGATCCGAGCATTTTTTCACAAAAACTGTACATATACAGTTTTGTGAAAAACTGTTTGGATCAAGCCCCTCCTGGTATTTTTTTGGATGATTTCTGGCGGGGACCTTTCAAAACATGTTTTGAACACATTAGACGGTTCAAATCATAAAAAAATCTATCGAGATGGTGAAATTCCGAACCTGGGATTCCTGGACTAGATAACTACTCTCCTGTACCTTTCTCCTTTTTATGCCAAAAGTTATGATTGCTCGTCTCTGGTAATCCCCAGGACACTTGCAAAACAAGGTCAATAAATGGTTTGGGTTTTGAATTTTGATTTTTGTAATGATTAAAAGGAGAAATAGAGTAATAATTAAAAAATTGGTATTAATGATTGGAGAGAGATAGAGAGAAAAATAAAAATAAAAAATAAAAATAAAGGTAATAATTGATTAATAATTGAGAAAATCGTTATTAAGAACCAAACCAAACAAGGCAGATCATTCAACAATAAAGTAAGGTTATAGAGAGAGTGGATGAATGCTCTATATTGGGAGATAAAGGAGAACTATCTAGCAACATCTAGGGGTGCTCACAGTCCGGATCGACATAAATTCAATTCTAATCTGCGAGTTACTATTTTTTGAAAATAAAATCTGTGTCTGATCGAAAAGTCTCATGGTTTGGTTTACAATTCGATCCGCGAGTCACAGATCGGTTTCAGATTTGTCCATAGATTTTGAACTTATTCTTAAAAAAAAAAATCAACTTCTTCAAAACCCATATTCAACATTGAAACAAATGCTTCAATAGTGATATAGTGGACAAGAAAGATAGTTCATCATCCATTTCACAAACAAAGGCAATTTAGTTCGATTACATAGTGGAATATAAATACTTTAGTAGTACATTAAAGTCCACTACAACAAAAAAATATTAAATTCAATATAGGATATAATAGTATAACCCTTCATATCAAAATATCAAATTGAAAATATTTATAAAAGTGGTATAATTATTTATCTATACAAATGTATTTTTTTTTATAAAAAATTTATATATAATAAAAATCTCACGGACCGAATTGGTTAATCCATGGTTTTAAAATCAAAATGTGTGTAAGAACTGCGAGTCACGGTCTTTTATTTTTCAAATCCGCGTCCAGGCCATTAATCTATGGTTAAAATCCAAAACATGTGGATTGATTCGATCTAGTCCGAATTTACAGTTCACCGATTTTTTGAACAACCCTAGCTACATCTCCCGTCAAATCTATAGAATTTGGGAATGGATGGAATCAAGTGATGGAACCCCATGACGTGGAGCTTTACCTTCTTTTTTTTATTGTGATGCCAAAGTAGAATAGGGTCTAATATTGGAATGGACGAAGACAGTCCGTGAATTAAGCTTTGAAAAGCTATCATATACTTCCTCCGTCCCATTTTAAATGCACTCTTTAGAAAATAGTATGTATTTTGATGGATGTAAAAATATATATTTCCGTAAAATTATTTTAAAAAATTTACTCCAAATTAAAGTGCGCTACAATTACTTTAACTTGGTCTAAAAAATTTAAAAAATTACATGGAAATATATTTTTGGGGTTTAAAAATTCAAGTATAGCAGTAGAGAACACTTAAAATTAAGGGGACTTTGGGAGTAGTAAATGTTAGGGAAGCTGTCACACTCATGCCGAGAGAGCTATTGGCCCTGTTCGGTTTAGAGTTTTGTTTTAGTTTTGGTTTTGTTGACATCATCATTTCTCTCTATCTCTCTCCACTTATTACACTTGCTTATATCATCAAAATGAAACTAAATTACAAACCAAACACATCTATTGTGTCTAAGTTTATCCTAGCTTTCAAGTGGTGCTAGGCAACAACAATCAATTGGAGGGGTTAGATAATGAGTCATCACGAACGATATTGCAATAAGGATTAGGGATGGGCATGGGGACGAATCGAGCCGGAGACTACTATCTTCATCCCTAATCCCCAAACCCGTTACTCATATTCATCATCTATCCAATCTCTAACGGGGATTTATTTTTATCCTCCATCCCTACTCCAAATGGGGAACGGGGATCCCTATGGGGATTTCGGGGATCCAATCATTTTCCGTAGAGTAAAAAGTAAATAATAAATAGTTATAGAAGCCCAATTACAAATCATTTTTCCTAAAATCCAATCCCTGGGCAACCCCTTAGCGTGTAATACTTCATGTGTTTGTAGAACAATATAAAGAATGCAAAAAAGTAGAAATTATGAAGAGTTCTTGTGTATATTTATGACATTAATTAAAATTGATTAAATGCAACATGAGTTGCCTAATAAATAGCATACATAATTGTTTCAAAGGAAAATAGACTACAAGTTTACAAGTCTACAATTCACTGTTGATATGCCTAGAAAACATTTTTAAAGATTGTACTACTAGATATTTTTTGTGTAATCGATCACATGAGTGGTCATTTTGATTGAAACATACATGTTAAAACCATGTCATTGCAGTGGATGAAAATGCTTCAATTACCAAACCAACCCTATGCACAAGGAAGGAACTTTTGGTGTAACTCCATTTATTTGGAGAAAATTCAGCGAGACCCCAAAGTTTCATAATTCATGAATAGACCTTTATATTTCAGGGATTCGGGGACGGGGCAGATTAAGGATGGAGTGAGGAACGGATTTGGAGCAGATTCGAGGCGGGGACATGACTATCTCCACCCCTATCCAATCCCCAAATATTTTCAAAAAAAATCCTCATATCCTCCAATCTCCATATTGCCGATCCATTCGGATCGGGAATCGAAACGGATTCGGACAGGACGGATGAAATGGCCAACCCTAATAACGATCAAACACTACATTAATTATGTGACATCTACTATGACTAAATCTCAATTGATCGAACCCTAGAAATAGCTCATTTTGAAAATGAAATAAATTAACAATGTAGGCTCTTATAAAATGGATGTAAAGATTAACTCTTATTTTTGGCAATATTTGTCGTGTACAATGGTTGCCACCTAGGACTGAGACTAGCCTAGTTGGGTGATGTAAACTTAGACTGAGCAATTTGCTCGGATTAGGCCGTTACACAATATCCAATCTTGTACATCTATAAATTTGGGATTAGATTTTTCGAAGGTTTGTGTGAGCAAGGAAATATATTTTTTATTTTCAGGGATAAATTTTTATTTTTCTACAAGATAATTGCATTTTTTGAAAATCTCGCCACCACTTGTCCCCTTCTGGCTCCATCCTTGTGTGTGAGAAATTGACATCAAACTAAATGCGCACTCAAACTAATATGAGTAGTTATTTTTCTATCATTTTTTACTTTAATATTGTTGTCATATTTTAACTTGTTAAGTTTTGCAGAGTAAAGTAATCAATGAATAAATTTGACGTCTTAACTTCTTAAATGTAAAATATGAGATGAAAAAAGAAAATGTCGAATCTTACCTAAGTAAATTGATACCGTGATTGGAATTGTAATTCCAAGTACCGAATTACCTATTTGGCAAGTCAGTCAAATTTATCAATCTATAAGAGTATTGTCATTAGGGGAGGCAAATCCTCCTGATGGTTATTTTGTTGAGTTAAAAGCAAAAACACACCCCCAAAACCTCAACAAGTATTTGGATAATTTGCAAAAAATTGTAGCTCTGCTACAGTACCTCAACAATTCTAGCAAAAACTATTCACATGTTAACTAATATTTTATTACTACTTTTTGGGGGCAGACTTGCCAATAATGGGTTTCCTGGATTTTCTCTAATTCCGAAAAGAGAGATGAGGCAAAAGGAAGAATAGTTTATTTGCAATTATTTTTAAAATAAAAAAATAAAATTAAAAAAGAGAGTTTGCGTTTGTGAGTTTTTGGAAAAGTGACTAGCTAAAATATAAAAAGAGTTTTTTTAGTCGAATTTGATCCAAATTTTGATGAGGCTGATAAGGATGCCTCTAGAACATCTCCAACCAATTATGTCAATTTGGCAGGGCATGCCAAGTTGATGAATTGGCACTTGAACTAGCATTGGACATCTATTTTCTCATGTCAAAATGTTTTCATTGAATACTAAAATGATAACATACAATTAAAAAAAAAATTGGCATAATAATTGGAATATGAATTTTTAGAGTGTCAAATTCAACATGCCAAATTGTCACGTAAGCCTTAAAAAAAATTGGCATCCCAAAACATTTGATGCTAGGTTAGAGATGCTTCAATTTGAGATGCTACGAGTCTCCGACATAAGCTATAAAAAATTACTAGTACAAATTAAATCGTAATTCTTGATTTATTGAGGGGGCAAAATGTACACACGTCACACTAATGTGGAAAGCAATACCAACATATGGTCCTAATTAACCCAAGGGTTGGCAAAGTGATCGTATCTTGAAATATAGGAGTTTGTTCCCACCTAAGATCTTAGACTCGACTCTCCTCATCTTGCTCTTAGGGCCACTGGGAGTTATGCCTGATCGTTATCTCCAGGGCTCCAAAATTAGTCGATATGTGTGCAAGCTGGTTCGGACAACCGGTTGAAAAAAAAATTTATTAGTTCCCATTATTTACCCAGAAAAAAACATTTGGTTCCCATGATCCATCTTTCAGAAAACTACGAAGGAAAAAAAACCACCTCAATCAATGCCGAATTTCACCCGTAACTCATCTTCACATGGCCAAAGACCAAAATTGTTCAGACAAATCTGTTTTCCTTAAGTGCATATTCTCCCTCCAGTTTTGAGAAATAATTTTTGACCCCCTGAGGTTTGGTGTCACATTTCAATTAAAACTTTTGAAATGTTTATTTAACTTTCAAAAAAAGCTATGGGTACATTATTTTGTGTACACCAAATACACACTGGATTGTATGAGATCCACACAAATGATCAAAACTTTTCAATTTATTTAAAACATGTTTTTCCGGGTCCTGAAAAAAATCAGCTCAGATGGATATCGGTAAAGGCCTAATCAACTTGTTCAATTTTTGATTTATGAATTTAATTAATGACTTGATCAAGCCTTTACCGATAACTAACTAAGCTAATTATTTACAAGGATGCTTAAGAAAACATCATAGACAAATTGGACTCAAAGGTGGGTCTCACAGAATCTAGGGTGCATTTGGTATCAAGGTTTTGAAACTCGCTAGGCGCTCTCAAGGCGGCTAGGCACCTTCTAGCTTCTAGGGCTGAGTACTCGACGCCTAATCTAGCAATTAGTCGGGATAATTAGTCTAGTCGGGCAAGTCGGTGAGGATCCTTCTAGCGCCTAGGCGGCGAGTACTCGTACTTCTAGATCTTCTTTTATAACACTGTTGGGTATATCCATGTTTTTTCCTATAGTTAAAATGAATATTTCAAAAGGTTTTGCAGTTGACCTAATTGTTGACTAAATGCAGCACCTAATCTCATAAAGCTAAAAATAATTTCCCATACGTGGAGGGGGCATCTATACTTAAGGGAACCTCGGGAGGTGTAAGTGATATTTACCCATCTGTATTAAAGTCGCAATTCAATCCTCTCTAGGCCCTGGCCAAATTATTTGGTACATTCTTATGAAAAACTTCTTCTTCATTCTCAATTCAAATTAGAATTGCGAGATCCCCTAGGTGGCATTACAAATATTATAGTGCTTATGTATGTAGTTAAAGTGTGATTCAACACTTCCATTTTATTTTATTTTTTTGACATTCTCATATATAATGAGAAAGAAAAAACTAAGAAACAAAATCTCTCTCAAGAATAACATCTAAACTTGGCGGCATATATACAACCCAATTGAAACAAAAAAAAAAAAGTTGTACGGGGAGAATTGCAAGCTAGCCAATGCAACGCTTTGTTCTTCTCCCTACTGCACCAAACAAACTTCCATCTTCTCAACGCCGGCCCAGATCTTAAAATCTTCTACCAATTCACTAATTTCCCATGGCCCTTGAGCATTCGGATCATTAAAACATCTGATAAGCTTCATAAATTCCGATTTGAAAAATAACCTCAGGTATATTCAAATCCATAGCAACCGTACGAGCAATAGCCCAAGATTTTAATTGCAACAACCAAAGAGATGACGACTTTACCAACACGCCATAACTGAGCGGCTCTCTGGCAATTATGCCAAAGGCAGGCAAGCCTAGAGAGGATGAAAATGTGTCATCAATATTGTCTTAAATTAGCTTTTCACGATTTTTTATGTAATATATTGTGAGAGAATAATCAGTTTTGATATTTTTTTTAAAAAAAATTTGTTAGTGGAACACCCCTTACTCCAGTTACTTATTGACTTGTACATGGGTTTTGTGAAAATTTTAATTCATGTCGCTGCCACTGGTCTTCTAAGAATTTATTTATGCTTTTTGTACTCCTATATACTAACCATCTGGATGTGTAGGCATTGGCAGATCCAGGAATTTACTACAAGGGATCACTCCTTCTGGACCAATTCTATACATTTCAAGACCATAGATAAACTCTGTTATTAAATTTGAAAAAGAGTATGTATACATACAAATATTCTTCTTATTAGTGTCACTTGCTTTTGAGCTTGTAGAAAACAATGAAACAAAATATAACATATGAAAGAACTAAGCATTTATGCATTTTTATGTGAAACTTGTAATATAACTAATTGATAACTATCAAACAACATCCATATTGAATATGTTTTGATTTTCATATCATAAATTAGCCTCAAAAATTTGATCACAGTAATATTGACTGGATATATGGGTAAAATAAAAAAGTCAGTACAAAGTTCACATCCCTTAAAAATCCACTTTCCCAAAAGGGACAAATAAATTGGAACGGAGGGAGAAGTAATAATCCATAGTAATAGTAGTATTTCGGAAACGGATAGTATTGTATTTCGGACGACTCAAAAGTTACCCGACGGCCGACTACGACGATTCTACTGCATGCTCTTCGCCTCTGATAGCTGCTGGGTTTTTCATACTCCAAGGTTTTCGACAATTCTCTCTTCAGTCTCAATCGCAAAACTAGTAGTGAGGCAGGTAGCAGCAGCACTACCAGCCATGGCGACCACCAAAGTCCAGAGGATCATGACCCAACCTATCGTAATCTCCTCTCTTCTTTTACTCTACATTTTTGTACTACTACGTAACACAATACGGTCTTTCTATATCAACTCATATTTACTGATGTTTTTTTATCTTTTTGATTCATGAACTGAAATCAGAATCTCATTTTCAGATTTCTTCAGAGTGTAAGGATTCTATTTTTGTTCCTCACATCACAGGTTTTTCTTTTTCCTTCTCCGTTTGCTTGCAATTATTGATTGGCTAAAATCTCTCTCTCTTTCTCTCTCTCTCTCTCTCTCTCTCTGAATTGAAACAAAAAGCTCGCATCCAGATACGGCTTTTCGAGCAGAAGGACTTGAGGATTGAAGGCCGCATTATTGTATGTTTTCTATATTTTTTACTATTATGTTTCTCTTTGTATTTGATTTTTTAGCTGATCCTGGATCTTTACGTTCCCCAAAACCATCTGAGTTATTTATTCTTGAGTCTTGTGGAAAGAAAATTATGCACGAAATCCAGTTGTTTGTTTAACCCGCCATTTAGCTCGAAGTGTATATTACCCTCACAAGGTTGAGGCAGATATAATCCATTGCTTTCAATAGTTATTGTTTTATACACATGTCCTTTGGTAGTGAATCTAACCACTGAAGTACCCTACATTTGAATCTATGTGGTTTTAAAAGGCACTTTAGGTTACTATATGGTTGGGATTCATGTTGTGGACTTTGCATGGTGATTGAAGCTCCATTCCCCTTCGCCTCCTCCAAGTGTGTCGGGTCAATTTTATGGGGTCACCCCGGCTTTAATTGGATATCCACGAGTGGCAAAATGGAATTCATCTCTTGGATGAATCAGTCCGTTGGACTGGATACTTAGTTATATGAGAACAAAACAATTAGTTGTTGGCGTGAGTGAGTTTTGCTCACAGAATTGAATTTGTGGAAGTACAGTATTGAACTCTAGTTCTTGTTAAAAAAAGATCAAAGCAGAACTCTCCAACGTATGAAATCTGCTCTCAGGAAGTCTGTTTATCAGCATCAGCAATTTCAATGCAATGTGCATTTTCATGTACTCACTCACTTTCTGAGGATTTTCGATGTGCAAGTATTGAGCTAAGAAGTACGGATAGGTCTATCAGCCTCACATATCCATGTCCTACACATGTTGAATACGGACACGACACGGCACTCTCCGGACACCGTCACACACGCTTAAATATGTGTCTAATATTTATGTTGCATTTGTTTTAAAAAGTACGCATGGTGGACTCTGTAGAACATGTAGGGTGGCACTCTTGGGACACGTGAAGGACACATCAGGAGGTCAAAAAGTAATGTTCAAAACTTGGTCCAGAGTTCAAAATTTCAGCTGGAAGTTGCTTCATGAATATCTACACAGTAACCGTTGCTTCTTATCTTCATAATGGTTTTACTTTTGTGGGTTTTGTCTTCATTCAATAGAAATGATGTTTTTATTTTTCATGATAAATTCATAAGATACTTCTATAGTGCATAAATATACACTTTGTTTGGTGTGTTGCCAACGTGTCCGTTTCCTAACTTCTAGAGAAATGACGTGTCAGTGTGTCTGTATCGTATCATGTCTGTATCCATGCTTCTTAGGTATTGAAAATCATTGGGATATCAATGTTTTTCCATCTAACATGGATATGCCTATGCCTATGCCTATGCTCAATTATAGGTGTAGTCCTGTCACAATTTGTCTTGGGATCAAGATAGAAATTGAGTTCCCTTTTCTTTTGTCATGCGTTAAATCAATCTTTGTTTTTCTAAATCAGAAAATGAAGTGGTCTTTTTGTTGCGGTTTTAGGGCTTTGATGAGTACATGAATTTGGTTCTAGAGGATGCTGAGGAGGTCAATATAAAGAAGAAGAGCACAAAGGTTTTGGGTGGGTGTTAAATGATCTACAAAATCTAGCATTTGTTTCTTCGGATTGTTTTCTTATGATATGGTGTTTTCTTTTTAGGGCAGATCCTTCTTAAAAGAGACAACATCACACTGATGGTGAACACGTGAGTGATTATTATGGTTCTCTTCTCTCTCTCTCTCTCTCTCTCTCTCTATATATATATATATATATATATATATATATATATATATATATATATATATATATATATATATATATAAAGCTTCCAATAAGGGTCCCTTATTGAAGTTAAAATACGGACCTCACCTTTCCGAGCCAAATTTTGATGATCCAAACTGTTCAATGTTTTTAAAATGCATTTTTAAGGGCCTTTGTGAGGATTCGTCCAAAAAAAATATCAGTAAGGGCTTCATTCGATCAGTTTTGGTTAAAAACATTATATATAGTGTTTTTAACCAAAACTGATAAAATGAAGCCCTTACGGGTATTTTTTTTGGACGAATCCTCGCGAAGGTCCTTAAAAATGCATTTTAAAAACATTGAACGGTTTGGATTGTTAAAATTTGGGCTGGAAAAACAAAAAAAGGCTAGGTTCGCATGGTATTTTCAATAAGGGACCCTTATTGGAAGTTTATCCTCTCTCTCTCTCTCTCTATATATATATATATATATATGAATGCTGGTTTTCCACTAATCTCACAATTCCTTTGGTATCATGTGCGTACTTTAGGGGGAAATGAAGACTAGCGTTAAATGGTGCATGGAAGGACAGTTTATTTTTGCTTGCAGAAGTTGTGAGGCCAGATGTATTGGGATATCTGTGACGTTTCTTCTTGCGTCATTTTATCCTTCCTCGAATGTAAAACAAGGATATGATATACAGCTTTTGAATTGCTCTTCTCTTGTTTGCAAATTCGTATCTGTTGTCTATCATGATTCCTATCATTTCATGTCTAAATGATATGTGGATTTTATAGGCACGTTGACTACTTTTATCTGTTAATTTTTCTCCTTTTATTCATGGGAGCACATAGCTTTCTTCATAGGATATTTACATAAATTCTATGTGACAGCAGGCCAAAATTTTGACATTCATCGAAGCTTACTTGAGCCTAGGAAGGGAGAGGAGAAATAAGAAGCTTCCTGTAAATTTCCATGAAGCACATTCTTGTTGCTTAGTCATCATTGGAACAAAGGTATAATTACCAGTGACATTTTAAGGTTTTGAGTCACTTTTGACAATGCTTAGAATGGCGAAGAGAAGGGAAGTCATTCACATCAAAAGCCAAGTACCAGGCTAAGCCTCGTGTCAAATAATTTCCCTCGGGTCTTGGATTTGAGAAAAGCAGCATACATTTCCTGTTGCGATCTAACAACTAGTGCCAAAGATAATTACACTTCATCACCTCAATCAGGCATGATTACACCTTGAAAACCTATGTTCCCTCCTGAAAATGACATAATACAGTAGGGGAATGGGCACCTTGTTTAAAAGGACAAGATACGGAATGCATGCCCTAATTAATCCATTAAAACTGTTTTTAACTCCGGAGGTCTTTACTACCCCCAACCTTCCAAAAATACCCCACGTGTCCATCGCTAGTCTTCGCTTACAAATGAATGCGGGTCCTCATTTTGTAGAACACCGAAAGCCGTCTTCGACGGAGAGCGTCAGGCTTCCGGTTAAGGCGGTGACGGCAGAGATGTTCTTTGCATGGTCCGAAAAATATTTAAAGGCTTAGCAGAATTCTGCAGATGTGAGGTTTTGAGACATGTTGAACAGAGTCGTCGGAGTTCGATGAAGTTTGAAAACTGTTGGTGGCTACTGACGAAGTTTCTACGGTCGCCAAGGTGAAAGGAGGTCTAATGAGGGTTGGGGAAGCTGGCATTGCAACCTGGTGGTTCGATTAAGAACTTGATTTGGGAGGCTAGAGTGTTGGTAGGTGTCCTAGGGATATAAGGAGGAAGAAGAAGTCAAGTACGTTTAGTTATCACTCTACATCTGTGTACCATTATCTCCTCGATTAGAGCCTATCTTTTGATTAGGTAGACCATAGACTGCAATTAGCAGTCTATACAAGTGTTTTGCTTAATTCTTTTTTATTTGTTGCTTTTTATAGATGAATTTAGAGGGGGAGAAAGAGACAGAAATGGGTCTGTGTCGAGGTTTGGGTTTATGTCTCATTACCCATAATTCCAAGTTAAATCACATAATTCACTAGTGTGTGCACAAGCGCAAGTGTCAAAGCATATTTGAAACACATCCTCGCTCCCTAAAATCAAACAGAGCAAGAATTGTGAGCGAGAGTATAGTGCAAGGATTGAAAGCAAGAGCACTGTATTTATTGAAGAATTATGTGACTAAGCTTCCAAGCCAACATAAAATAAAAAAAAATCAACAGCCTTAAAAAAACAAAGTAAGAGATAATAATAATATCTTATCTTGTAGTCGCTATATGTATAAAATAAAAAAATTAAAAAAGAGATAACAATATCTCATCTTGTATAGTCTCTATTTCTAACAAAACAAAGTAAGAAATAATGATATATCAGCTAAAACAGTCTATGGATCTATAAAAAGATAGAGGAAGAAATAATAATATATCTCATCTTGTACAGTTTCTATTTTCACAAAATAAAACAAGAGATAGCAATCTCAACTAAATCAATCATTATTTCTACAAAAAAAAATAAAGCAAAAGATAGTGGTATCTCAGATACAACAGTCTATGTGTCCACAATAAACAAAGCAAGAGATAAGGATATCTCAACTTCGAACAGTCTCTGTATAAAAACACAGTAAGAGATAGTGGTATCTCAACTAAATAGTCGCTGCATCTAAAAAAACAAAGCAACAGATCACAATATCTCAACTTCTATATGTACTTACAAAAAAAGATTCCCATGGCAAACTAAAACAGGTGGCCAAACACAAAAATAAAACATGAGATAACAGTATCTCTATTAAAACATTCTCTGTTTTACAAAACAAAGTAAGAGATAACAGTATATCAGACAATCTACCCAAAAAAAGTTAGAGATAATGATTTCTCATCTTAAACATTCTCTCTATCTACAAAACAAAGCATGAGATAATTATATTTCAAGTTATACAGTCTATATATTAAAAAAAATTAATCAAGAGCTAATGCTATCTCAATTGAAATAGTATTTGGTTCTAGAAAAATAAAGAACAGGATAATTATATCTCAATTAAAAATAAGAGATAACAATATCTCCGCAGTAAAAATAAAGCGACATTAGGGTATCTCAGCTTGTCATTTTTTCTAAAAAAAAAGCATGAGATAATTTTTGTCTCACCTACATTGAACAATGTTTGTATCTACAAAAATTAAGTAATAGATAATGTTATCTCAATTGAAAAGTAGCCTTTGTTTCTATAAAACAAAGCATGAGATAATGGTATCTCAACTAGAATAGTCACTACATATAAACATAAAATAAGAGATATCGCTATCTCACCGGAAACAATCTTTGTTTTTACAATAACAAAGCATGAGATAATGGTATCTCAGCTAAAAATAGTATGTATATATCTACAAAAACAATTCAAGAGATAAAGCTATCTTAGCTAAAACAATTTATGTATCCTCAAAAACAATACAAGAGACACCACCATCCCCATTCCATCAAGTAAAACAGTCTCATTTTTAAAAAAATAAAACAAAAAAAAAAGTCTCCGTATCTACAAAACACAGCAAGAGATAAGAATAGGTCCTGGTATTAATAACACAAACCTACTAGTGATGTCTACGCATCAGCAACAATATTTTTAAAAAAAAACAGCTAAAACAAAATGCAATTTTTAGTACATTGAAGTGAGCATACAACCAAGGGCTTGTAGCCTGACGATTATCTTCTGGTTCTCCTATAAAGGAGATCAGGGTTCAAGCCTCGACAGATGTGTTTTGGGGTTTAGGGCTATGAATAGCTTTTAGACTCCTTTTGGACTAACTCACTAACTCCCCACCGATGTATATCAAATGACAAAAAAAATAGAAGTGAGCATACAAGCGCATGAGAGATATATAATAATAAATCAGCAAAAATACAGCTTTTTGGACTCGGTCACGTCATGAAACTTGCTCAGAGTCAGAATGCAAAATAAATTCATCACAACTACCACTTGAAATAATCACAAGTTTAAGCTAGAACCTCCGAAGAGTGGTGGTATGAAAATCGGGTTATCCGGTGTCTGAATCTACTTTGACTGGTTATACCGTCCCTTCTTATAAAAAAACACAATGGTTCATCGGAGAAGCAAGGAATTGTTCTCTGTGTGATCAACTGCCAATTACGAAAAGGGTGCATACATCAAAATCGAATCGTCTAAGAAACCTAAGAACTGGCTTCCAAACTTCTAAGCCCTTATTAAACCACGAAGAAGAACAAAAAAACCTCTGCAGCAGCAAAGGCCGGCGTCGCCACCAATGGAGGAAATGGAAGAAGCGATACGCGAATCGCATCTCTTGACGTGTTTTGCGGCGTCTTCATCTTCTTGAAGCTTTCTCCTCTGTTTTCAATACCTTCACTAAACTTCTATTTCCTTCATAAAGCAGGTCATTTTTGTCTATTAATGGATCTTAGACATTAGTACTTTTAAATTAATAGACTCTAGAACTTATAAAAACTTAAACTGGGCTAAATGTCCCAAGGGCCCCCTGTTTGTGGACTTTAGGCTAATTTGCCGTAGGGGAATTGCACTAGAAAGATGAAGAGCCATAAATATCGCGGTGAAACCACCAGACCACAAGAGGCAACAACAACAAAAGGGCTTACAACAGAAAAGAGGACAACACACTTTCTGGAATAAGCAATACCAAGCATGCACAGGCTGCTGGGGCACAAATCACTACTTTATTTGCGAGGCAGCCAGGCAACAACAACAAGAGGGCTTACAACAGAAAAGAGGCTAACACACTTTCGGGATTCAAGCTATACTAAGCATGGACAGGCTGCAGGGGCACAAATCACTACTTTATTTGCGAGGCAGCTAACTTTATTCTAACCTCACACACAACGGAGGCAGCTAACTTTATTCTAACCTCACGCACAACAAAAACATGTAAAGTTTCTTTTGTTGGTGTTTTTGTCTCCTGAATACTATTCCTCCAACTGTCATTCCCATTGGTGGAAGAATTCTGACCAGCGCTCTCTATAGTTTGAGAAACACAAACTCTTCAATTGCAGGTACCTCTCCTATTTTCTTGAGGGTGTTCTTGTCTGGCTCTTCATCAACACCGATTGCCATGATGGCCTTTGTCCTCTTAACAGTCCTCCCGACACTCATAAAGCTCACATTGCAGTTCTGCTCACCAAGAATGTTTCCAACCCGTCCGATCATCCCAGGTTGGTCCACCTGGCAACACAATATCAGGTTCCCTTCCAGACTCACATCCACACTGAATGATCCCACTCGCGTTAGATGAGGTATCCCATATTTCACTCTCCCCTCAATGCTAACATTTCCATGCTCCGACTCAGCACTTGCAAATTTGGACTCCGTATTGCTTATTTGGACCTGGATTGAGTCGATAGGGTTTTCAGGGGACGAATCAACCAGAACTCTCTCCTCACTAATACGGAGACCTTTCTGCTTGGCAGTGAAATCTGCATTCACTAAGTTGACAAATGAGCTGGATATAGGCTCGATGATGCCCTTTATGATCATGGCACGGAGAAGTCTGGTGTCCAGGTCATCTGGATCTCTAGCTGATCTGTAGACCACCTTCACAGATTTGATTCCGTCCCCTCCAGCCACCAACTGTACAGCTAGCCTACCCAGTTTCTCAGCGAGCAGAACATAAGGAGCCAACTGAGAAAGAACCTAAAAATAAAAAGCAACAAATTAGCCAGCAAAATTTATTTTAATTTCAAGGATACGGGGACAATATATTCTATTTTATTCTCCAGTATATTTCCATTGTTGTCTCAGGAAAATGGTATTGAGTGAACTTAACGTACTTCATGCATATACGCGTCATATGCAAAGTTCATGAAACATTCAGACACAGATCCCATATCCTTGTCCAAGTGTCAAATGTCCAATGCACGTTTTTTTATTTATTTAGCAAGGTTGACGTAACATAGCAGCAATCACATGGTGGTATATGTGATATTGCATACCTCAGCAGGGACCATGGGAGCATTGACAGCAGTTGCAGAGAGTTCCCCTCTCAATGCTCCAACTACAGCTTCGGCTATTTCAACAGCTACACCTTCCTGAAATAAAAGAGTCCAACATCACTAAAAGTGATGGCAAATGAATAGCAGATAGCGTTCAAGTAATCGTCAAGGGATACTTATACCTGTGCTTCCTTTGTGCTAGCTCCAAGATGAGGTGTAAGAGTGACATTCTCAAATTGCAATAATTTGCTATCTTGGGTTGGGGGCTCCTTGCTGAACACGTCAAGTGCTGCCTGTTACACATCAGTATCCAAAAGTCAAAATTGTTCTTATAGGTAGGTGTGGAATTCATTTCCCCCCAAGGAACTTTTTTTCCTGTAAAATAATTATAGAGACATGTTTTCTGGGATAAAACAGGTCAGTTTTCCAAGATGAGGTTTATGAAGGTGCAGGTTGTTGGCTACCAACTCCATGTGTTGGGGTGGAATTTTGACATTCCCCCTCTCTTGATTAGGGACACTTCACCATAAAATCCATCTTATTGAATAAGTCAATAAAAGCCAAGGTCATATTGAAAAGGTCCCCCGAAATAAGAAAACAAACAAACAAATAGTGCAATTAAAAAGAAATCCCCAAACCACCTCATTTTGATCCTAATTTTTCACCTCAAGTGCTGGGTATTGCATGAGCAGTTCTTATGCTACTAAATGCCTGAATTCAAATTTCAGCAGTCAAATAAATTGGGGTATATGGTTGACAACACAGTCATACCTGTGAAACTACTCCACTTTCAAGGGCCCTCACTAACGCATCTTCATCGATAACACCACCCCTGGCAACATTAATAATGCGCGCTCCTTTCTTCATCTTTGCAAAAGTATCATCATTGAATACCTTGGAAGTGGCAGGAGTGAGGGGCATATGGAGAGAAATGAAATCAGCAGTTGAGATGGCTTCATCAAAAGAGACCAAGTCCACACCAATAGCACGTGCTCTATCTGCTGGGGCATATGGGTCATGTGAAATGACAATCATACCAAGGCCTTTCGCACGTCTTGCAACTTCAGATCCAACTTTTCCGAATCCCATTACTGCTAATGTTTTCCCAACAAGAGACACTCCAATATACTTGGTACGTTGCCATTTTCCTGTTAAAAAGGCATCAACAGATGACAAAACGCACGTGGAACTTGTGTAAAAAGTAACAAAGAAGATTGAGTTATTTCTCTAAAGGGGGTACAATGGTGCAAAGACTCCGTGCTAAGGCAATAGAAACTATGGTTGGTATCCATTTCCAATAATCTCGTGGTCAGAGATCATAAATATTATTTAAATCATTTCTCTGTATTCTACCTCCTACAGTCGTTCAAGGAACATGGTTTCAGGATTTTGAGCCAAGAAAAGCACAGCACATTTTATTCAATGGCCAATTCCTAAAAATAAAAAATAAAAAACAAATGGTTGTGTTACGCAATCATGACCTGGAAATTTGGTCAATTTCCACCAAAATCGAGGTTGATCCCATCCTAGCAGTGGGGGATCAAGGTAGTGGCAGCGGAGTTGTTCTACTAGTCCTTACTACCAAATCGAGCCTTGTGTCCCAATCAATTGGGATCAGCTACATGAATCCTGTTTTTCTATTGAGCTTTGTCTAATCCCCCTTACTACACCACACAAATGTCAGCAACGTAAATATATGGACAAGAGTCACTCTATGCCTATACGTATGGCCAGAAAACACCAAGGTTAAATATATCTATCTACTACAGTACATTCATTTTCTGGATGTTTTCTTAAGGTTTATATCTTGGTATACAGATTTATTGATTTGGTGCGACTTAGTTTTACCCGGGATTCATATTTTACTCTACCCCATTAAAACATTTCAATTATAGATCTCCACTTCCAAAAATGGCACAAATACACGGAATAGAACCATATTCTATTCGGCAACGAGAACTAATTGTAAATTTGTAGTGATACATAAACAAACATATCCTTGAGTAATTCCAAATTTTGTAACCTTTTGTGTCATGAGTGCAAGTAAGCTCCTACCATAAACAGAGCAATAATTAATCCAAATAACCAACTACATAAAATTTCAAGCAAATCTGTTACCTACTATAACGGGCCAAGACAAATCTAAACAAAAAGACATGTGGAACCTACACAAAACATTCGTGAGTTGGAATGAATTTAAAGATACCAGATTTAACGGAGGCATCGGACTGAGCGACATTCCGGGCCATAGAGGCAAGCAGAGCAATAGCATGCTCAGCAGCGGCGATGGTATTGGCTGTGGGTGCATTGACAACAAGGCATCCCAACTCGGTGGCCGCCTGCAGATCCACATTGTCGATCCCGACTCCTGCCCTTCCCACGACCTTCAACCGCCCCTTGGCGGCCTCGAACACCTGACGCGACACCTTGGTACCACTCCTCACAATCAGAGCGTCGAACTTGGAGATCTGCTTGCACAGTTGCTCCGGCGAAAGGTCGTAGAGGCATTGGACATCGCCGAAGGTGCGAAGGAGGTCGAGACCAGCTTCTCCTAGTTTTTCGGAGACAAGGATTGTAGGTTTGGTGGTGGAGGTGGTGTGGGTTGGATCTATGGTTTTGGAGAGAGAGATGTTGGGGGATTCGGCTGTTTTAAGAGCGGCGTTGGTGATGAATAAAGGAGGTTGTTGAGATCGAAGAATTAGGGAGTGGGAGAGGTTAGGGAAGGAGATGTTGGAAGCGAAGGAGGAGGAGGAGTTGAGGAAGGAGAGGTGAGAGAATTTGGTGGCGGAAGGAGGAGGAGGAGGAAGAAGAGAGGGGAAGGAAGGAGATGGTGGTGAGAGAATGTGATTAGCAGAAGAAGCGGAGGCGGCCATGTCTTTCTCTGATTGGTGTCTCTCTCACCTGTGTTTTTCTTTCTTTTCTGGATTCTTACAAGTCGTCTGTGGGGGAGGAGAGATGATGGTTTTTTGTAGGAGGAGAAGAGAGGAGAGGCTCGGTAACAGTTTGACATCCCGAAATTGTGGGGGCCTGGGTGGTAGTGGGTGGGTGGCTGGGTGATTATTACAGTTAGAAATAAAACTAGTACTATACGCGATGTAGAGTCGAGTCGCCGTAGCTAAGTTATGTTTCTCTTTTTCGAACTGACCCTTTTTATTTTCAAATCTCATCTCACACAAAAAAAAAAATCACAAAATTTAATCTCAAAAACACATTTTATAATTTAATAAGTTATTTTAAAAAAATTTACAAAATTAGACTCTCTATTTCAACTTTAGCAAGTCACTTTATAAAAAAACTCACAAAATCATACTCTCTATTCAAACTTTTACTCTTCCATTCCTCTCATTTTTTGGTATGTGAACAGTGTCTCCCTAAATTTAAGGATTTCTGTAGCAAAATTACAAAATATAGTAAATTAGGGAGGCATTTGAGAAGCCTGACTTTTAAGATTTTTTTATACTTTGCTCTCTACTTTGACTCAAAAGCTACAGTAGAGAGCCACATAAGGATGCTCTAAATCAGCTTATAAAGTAACTAATTCTACGGTTCTATCCAATAAATTGACTCTATTGAAGTCAATAGCACCAGTAATGTTTTGAACTTGAGACATTCGAAAAACATATACTAAGAGCATTCACAATTGTATCTTAAGGTGTTCACATTAGCATAATTGGGGTCTACTTTTCACTCCTAGAGCTTTTTAAATTTGTAGAGAGTGCGTGCATTCAATGGGCTAGCAATAGCGTTCTCTATTTTGTTAAAAAAAAAAAATATGAGCTATTTTTTCAAAGATTTCATATTAAATTTTTTTAAAGACTTTGGCCCCACTTAAAGTTAGTTAGAAGGGTACCTAAATTTAACTATTGTGCTAAAAATCAAGCTTAAAAGCCATCCTTAGGAGTTTGTATGGAGAGCCCATTGAAAGCAATACTTGGGCACATAACTAGGTAAATGTTATGAGCCATTTTGAGAGTACATTGTGAATGCTCTAAGTTAAGTCTTATCTTGTTCTTATGCATATTTGGTAAAACTTTGTTGTTCATGCTTGTTTGGTTGAGTGCTTATTTATTTGCAGCTAATAACATTTCCTTATCAGCTTATTCTCTTCTGATTTTGTTCAATAAACAAATATGCAGCTATGTCGACAAACAATTTAAGCAAATAGATTTGGTTAAATTACAAAACACTCTTGAGGTTTCTAACATATACAGATCAAACCCATCTATACAGGAAATTAGAACGCACCCCTTAACATTTGAATTCGCATTACATATTCAACCCTAACATGGAACGGCCGTTAAGGGATTTGACAAACTCTCTATGACATCAATGAAATATGATACTAATGGACATAATTGCCCTTTATAGCTATTAGAAAAGTGAACTAAACGGTTGAATTTCATGTGACCCTTTTTACTGTTGCAGTCGGCCTTTATAACCGTTATGTTATTAATTGGAGAGGTCAAGGATTGATTTGGCTCAATAGGAGCATCTTCAACCTTGACCCAATTTAAGATCCAAATTTGAAATTTGGGCAAAAATCTCAAAAAACACCTGTCCAATGCATGACCCAAACCCTTCCCCATTTTTTTGGTTTTGTCCATTTATTGATCCAAATTGGGGAGAACCCATACCCCTACCCATTTCTCCAACGGCTCTTTCCACACCATCGTCATAGTCATAGTCACCGCCATCGTTATCAGCATCTCCATTTCCACCACCATCGTCACCACACACCCCATCGCCAACGTCACCGCCATCACTATCGTCACTGAAAATTTTAAGGGTTTGAAGAGATTTGGGTACCTGTAACCGCTAAAGGAATAGGTCGAGCTTCGATTCTTTAGGGTTTGCCATCGTTGTTGCAGTGATGCACAAAGGTGAAAGGCAGCTCATAACAAAGGTGAAAAGTTCATCCTTTATTACTTACATGTATGCCATTCTGATGTTTTGAAAATAATAAATTTGGGCAAAAATCGGGTTTGCCATTGGAGATGCTACCACCCAAATTGGGTTTTTACTCAAATTTTTGGTCCAAGCCATTTGGTTTATCTTTTTTTTTTTTTATGTTCAAATTTTTTTTCTCATTTGTTTGTCTTGCACCAAGTTTTTTTAATTTTTTTTATTGGTTCTTTTGTACAAGGGAAACCTAAAAAGTACATAATTATGTTCAAAGCTAATTTTCCTGAATAAAAACAAGATAATCCAATGCGGACAAATTTTTGGAGTATGTCTTTATTCAATTATTTTTTAGTTTCAAACATAATATTTTACTTTTTAGATTCATCTTGCCCAAACGAACTAATAATCTATATAAAAAAATGATACACAAAACTATCAAATAATAACATTGAATAAAGACAAACATAATGCAAATGGCTTATCAAGCCAAACCTAGCCCAAGTGGTTAATCGCCTAAAAATTTGCTCATCCTTAATTTCTTCTTCCATTCCCTATATATAGCAGAGATTCAATGTAACCAAAAAAAAAACTCTTTCTTTTTTTTCCATTTTTTTATTGACTTTCTATCCTAACACTGCCACAATATAGAGTAGTTAATATATTTGCTCCAGCTGAGAGTTGAGATATGGAAATAAAAAAAAAAGGTGACAAAATTTTATTTTATTTTTTTCATATCTCAACCAATTAGACCATCTATTGTCGTGCCTGAATTGGGGTTTGTTATAACTATGAGACAAGGGTACATCGGTAAATGGACATACGGTTTAACTCAATTATTTAGTACTACTATTGGGGGAATCTGTAATTTTCAGTATGTGGGAGTCTGCTCGTATATGTCAAAAACCTCAGGTGTGGCTTTTGTGATTTACCCTATAAACAAAAGAAGCAAAGGTATCCCCGCGCAAACGTTGCTGCATATTCATCCACGAGCTTCGTATTTTTATTTGAGAAACATTTTGGAATCCCAAATTCTCAAAATAGGAAAGAGAGTAATAATGAATTAGAATGTCCATGGAAGCTTTCGTATATAGTCATTTATGAGATTTTTTTTTTCTTTTTCAACAGAGGGTTTGGAGATTATTTTCGCACTATACATATTTCACCTTTTGTTTGTCTTCTAATAGCATCTTCAATAGACTCACTATAATTTTCACCAAATTGGCTAGAAAATGTGTTATACAGTGGTATAGATAGCCAAACAATACCATCCCTACCCAATAGACTAGCCATCTCACTCAACAAAAAACTACAAGAAAAGAAAATGCTCAGACGGTCAAACCACCGACCCACCACCACCATCACCAACACACCAGACCAGCGACCCACTATCACCGCCATAAATTCGGCCAAAAATCTGACCCATTATCACCACCATAAATCCAGCCACAATCCAACCTAATCCGACCCACCATCACCGCCACCAACCACCATCAAAATACATAGAGAGAGAGAGAGAGAAGGCTCAGATCTGTAATATTATCATCGCCTCGACCAAAATCCGGCCATGGCTGCAACCACGGTTGCCCGTAGGCCCTCCGGGCAGTGTTTTAAAACCCAGACCGGACCGGCTGGTTGAACCGGTAACCAGTCAAGGCAACGGTCCGGGCGACCTCTCAAAACCGTTCCTAGGTCAAAACCGTTCTAGAAATGGAAAACCGGATCAACCCAGCGGTTGAACCGTCGAACCGGAAGAACTGTCGGTGGGTCACTCGAACCGGCCGGTTATCTTCTCTGCCGGCCACTCGATCTCCCTCATCTCCTCCGCAGCAGAAAAACAAGAAATCAATTGTAAAATAGAATCAATAAATTGATCCAAGCCAAATACTTTAACAAATCTGGACTCTGACAAAATTTTCAGACCATTTTTGAGCTTCCCCATTTGCCGGAGTCATGAACAACCACCAGTCCGCTATCACAGATGACTGTGAACGTTTTATCGGAAGGAGCACAAGTCGTGGTAGTGTGATGTGAAGAGAGAGAGAGAGAGAGAGAGAGAGAGAGAGAGAGAGTTTTTGGTTTAGGAATAAATCTTGAAATCAATGTGGAGAGACCAAAGAGAAGGTGTGCTGTGAAGTGTGAAGAATAGAGAAAATTTGAGTAAAGTAGGTCTGATCGACTGAGGAGATTGAGTAGAGTAGGTCTGGTAATAATGCAGTTTTTTTTTTTTTTTTTGCAAATTTTCAGAAAATTTTGGTATTTTTTAACTCATATTTCTTTAATTACTTATTAAAATATATATTTATGACGTCACGGTTCAATAACGGTTCAACCGCGGTTGAACCGGTGACCCGTCCGCCCGGTCCCTTTTCCGGTTCGTCCTCCGGTCCGGGTTTCAAAACATTGCCTCCGGGTTGCCTCACCATGGAATCCGACCAAAACCCAGTACAATCTTACCAAAATCCAGGCAGAGAAGAGGAGAGAGAGAGAGTAATTTTTCACCGGCCGGAGTAGTCGAACGACGGCAACGTTGCAGTGCGGTAATGGTGAGGGCTACAGTGCCTCGCTGAGACAGGCGAGGCAAAAAGTGGAAAACCAAAATAGCGATGGAGAAGTGAGGCTGTTGGGTGCCATTTTTGGGGGAAAACCTCTCCATTTTGGTCTCGCCGAAGCAATGACAAGATTGTTGGAGATGGTCTAAGAAGAATTCGTTGGATTAAAATGGCGAGAGACCAAAACTAAATAGGAAAAATAAAATAAAAAAGGTAGGCAAGCAAGACATGGTATACGATAATATTTCACGTGGAATACCATACTACAAAGGGTATTCTGCCATGTGCGCTTTCGTGTCCTAAGCATGCCTCAGGGGTTGGTATGTATTTCTATCGTCTGCCTTTGTCCCCATCACCTGCATGTTAAAGTAGCCCCGATTAGATGAGGTATTATTTTCAAGGGGATAAGTTTTAGATAAGGGATAAGATAAGAAGCAGTATTATTTTTTAAGGGATGACCCACATTGATGTGATATTTATGGATGGAGGATAAAAAATTAGATGGTTTAGATGAGGGATTAAACAGAAGAATAACTTTTGACTTGATTTAGATGACTTAAAAATAGGGCGCCTTGTTGAAAAGGACAAGTTACAAAGTACATCCACTTATTTTTCCAGTGTAATTTTTTGCAACTTGTCCAATCCTTTTGTACTCCAACTTTCCAAAAATACCCTCACGTACAAAATCAATAGACCCACGCTAATGAGAAGGAGAAGCTATGGATCTCGGCGGGACGTAGGAGGGAGACACCGGTGACGGTTGGCGCTAGAGATGAGGACTGAGAAGGAGTCGAATATGGAGTAGTTAGTTTTGTAGTTGTCGCAATAACCAGCGCTGGTGAAACACCATCATGTGCAGCGGCTTATCCTTTTCTTCTTCTTCATTGATGTCATCGGACAGAGCTCCTATTCGAACCTCAGAGCCAAGCGGCCTGAGCCGAAGCACTCTTGCGGCTCTTGTGGTGGAGATGGTGGCTTCTAATGCTACTGTTACAATTACGTGCATTTCCACTGTCAAATAGGCCGGGTACCAGAGCTTTGTTTCTTCCGCCTTCGGAGTTGATACCAGAGCTTTGTTTTTACTGGTGCAATTGTGTATCGAGAGTCAACGCAAGCACCTGGTTGGGAAATTTTTTGGGTGCAACTGTGATTTTGGATTTTCTTTATTCTTAGATTCAAAGTATAACAACATTTGTTAAATATATTGATATTTGTGTTAAAAATATGAAAATATGTTGTGAATGAGTATCTGTTGAATGAGTATCTGTTTTCGTTAAAAACAAAGAATGAGATAATTATATCTCCGCTAAACAGTCTCTATTTTTACAAAAATGAAGCACGAAATAACAATATCTTAGATAAAACAATCTCTATATTTATAAAAATGAATAAAGAGATAACATTAACTCAACTAAAAAAGTCTCTATTTTGATCTAAAAAGACAAAGGTGATATAACGATATAGTAGCTAAAATAGTCTTTGAATCTACATAAATAAAACAAAAGATAAAGCTCTCTTAGGTGAAAGAGTCTATGTTTTCATAGAAACAAAGCATGAGATAACAGTATCTTAGATAAAGAGTCTTTGTAGACACCCAATTTTGATTATCCGTGAATTCTAAGCAAGAGTCTGGATAAAGCGTGAGATAACGGTACAAAAATAAAGAAAGAGATAAATTCTATCTCAACCGAAATAATATCTGTTTCTACGAAAACAAAGCATGAGATAGCAGTATTTCAGCTAAAATAGTCTTTGTTTCTACAAAAATAAAGTATGAGATAACAGGATTTGAGCCAAAACAATATCTATATCTACAGAAATAAAGCAATAGATAAGCTATCTCAATTGAAATAGTCTCTTTTTCTATGAAAACAAAGCATGAGATAATGGTATTTCCGCTTAAACAGTCTTTGGTTCTACAAAAATAAAATGGAAGATAATGGTTTCTCAATTGAAAAAGCCTATGTTTCTACAAAGATCGACAAACCATGATATAATTGTATATCAACTATAATAGTCTCTATACCTAAAAAAATAAAACCAAAGGTAAGGCTCTCTTAAGTAAAAGAGTTTCTATATTCATAAAAATAAAAATGAGGTAATAGTATATGAGCTAAACCAACTCTATTTCTACAAGCTTAGCAAAAAAAAAAAAAAAAACTCTATTTCTACAAAAATAAAGTATGAGATAATAGTATCTCAACTAAGACAACCCTTGTACCTACCAAAATAATAATAATAATGCTATCTCAACTGAAGCAATATCTGTTTCTACAACAAAAAAAAAAAAAGCATGAGATATCAGTATCTCAACTAAAACAATCTTTGTATATACAAAAATAAAAAAGAGTAACACTATCTCAACTCAAATAATATCTATTTCTACAAAAATAAAATATGAGATAGTGGTATCTCAACTAAAACAATCTCTATTTCTTCGAAAATAAAGGATGAGACAACGATATCTCAGCTCAAACAATCTATGTTTCTCTGAAAATAAAGCATGAGATAATTGTATCTCAATTAAAACAATCGTTGTATCTACATAAATAAAGTAAGAGACACTATATCAATTGAAACAATCTCTATTTTTACAAAAACTAGCAGGAGATAATAGTATCTCAGCTAAAACGGTATTTATATCTACAAAAGTAAAGTAAGAGACAACGCTATCTCAACTGAAACAGTTTATGTTTTTCTAAAAAAACAATGTATGAGATAATTGTATCTCAACTAAGACATCATCTGCATCTATCAAAACGAATCATGAGATAACGATATCTCATCTTGTATAGTCTATATATTCAAAAATAGAGAGTGAGATAATAATATCTCATCTAAAATAGTTTTTGTATTTATTAAAACAAAGCTAGACAAAACGATATCCCGGTTAGAGAAAGCAGTATCTCATGTTTATGTATCTGCAAAAGTAAAAGAAGAGATAATGATATCACAATTAATAAACTAAAAACTAGAAACCATTACTAGGGCAGTTTTCTTCTCAAGAAGGCCAAATTTTTTTTTTCATATGGTATATTACATGAAAAAAAAAATTTAAAAAAAATTATGCGGCAAATTAGTTTAAAAGTCCATAAACAATTCTCTATCATAACACTGTGGAAACTTTATATCTATCTCAAAACCAATTGGCAATGAGTGGAGAGGTCCCAACATATATAAAGTGATTACCCATTCCACTCCTAGGCAATGTGGGACAATTTTCCTTAATCAATTTTCAAGAGGAAAATTTCTGCACGCAACATGCTTTTTTCCAAACCATTGTACATCCGTCACCAAGAAGCACTCCCCAAACCCAAAAAAATACTCCATAGAAAGTAAAGCAAAGTAAAGAAAGAATATCACCTGGCAACTTTTTTGAATACTACTAGCAAAGCTTTAAACTGAACATGTAAATGAAATTGTACATTCGCGGAGCATTTACACAAAGACATCAAGTTCGCTTAAACAATGTAAGGGGCGGAACTAGACTGGAATGGACAGCACTGGTATGATCTTTTAGAGAGTACGGGAAAGCAAATTCTCCATAGGGGTTTCTCATTACTGGAACCTCTCAATTCTCTGCCCATTCCATTGAAATTTTTTTTTGGAAAATACAATGTAACATTTAGTATATAACAGAAGTGCACAGAGTTCAAAACAGAGAATCAAATCAAATTGAGAGTTTTTTAGTTGTTATTCATATTCTCACTCAATTAAATCGTCATTCCTAACCAAAAACTACTATTTGCACAAAATTTCAGTTGTCATTCCTATTCTCACTCGACTTAATGGTCATTCCTATTCTCGCTCTCAATTCCGCTCCTAAAATTCGATCCTAGCAATAATGGCTTCTTTGCTCGTTTCGGTTTTTGCACAAAGGCCACCTTCTGGTCTTCAGAGTCATTTCAAAGCTCTTCGTGTTGAGCGGGAAGAATTACAGAGAGATATTGAGGGCTTGACAGAAGGTTGAGAGACAGAGTAGGGGGTTCACAGATGAGAGAGATAGAGAGAGAGAGAGAGAGAGGTGAAGGGAGACAAAGAGGAAACAACGATCATAACCTAGGGTATTTCTATCCAGCAAAAGACCCAAGACAGTAATATTTCTAAATTAATAGACCCTAGCGCTTACAAAAAGCTAGCATGGGCTAAAAAGCCTGTTGACCCTTACTTGTGGACTCCACACTAATTTATCGTTAAAAGTAAGAGGGGTGGGTGATAGAAAATGCGGTTAAATGACTGTTTTGCCCTTGTAGTGTACCAAACCTTATTATGCATTAATTTAATTATATAATTACAACACTTAATTTTTTTATTATTTTTGGACAATTTGAAGTTAATTTAATTTATTTCACAGAAAATAATTTCTTTTAATTTTTTTAATTTTTTTTTACACTTGAATGGCTAGTTGTCATCCAAAATTTTAGAAAAAACCATTGATAATTGACTTACACACACTATAATAATCTATATACATACTTTATATATTACAAACATTTAACAAGACCCTAAAATTTATACATATATAAACTGTATAGACATACTGTACATATATAATGTGTGTATATATATATACAGTCCACTTCCTATCCAAACCCAAAATTAGGACCTACCGTCCGGACCTCCACCTTCCCAGTTTTTTTTTGAAAATCCAAACCGTTACATGTGTTCAAAACGTGATTTTAAGGTCCAACGCGAGGATTTGGCAAAAAAAATACCCGGAAGGGCTTGATCGGAGCAGTTTTTCATAAAAACGCTATATGCAAAAAAATAATTAGAAAGTTGATGGAAGCAGCTTTTTCATAAAAACGCTATAATAACATTTTTATGAAAAACTGCTCCGATCAAGCCCTTCCGGTATTTTTTTTTTTTGCCAAATCCTCGCATTGGACCTTAAAATCACGTTTTAAACACATCTAATGGTTCGGATCGTCAAAATTTGGTCCGAAAAGTGGAGGTCCATAACTTAACAGGGTCCGGGAGTTTGGACCGGAAGCTTGGTGTATATATATATATTGTAATGACTACTAAATAACTTCACACATGCTTTAAACTATTTTTTTGCAACTATTAGCCACAAGTAAAAGGCAAGACAGTATGTTTCTACTAGTTACAAACAAATATATTTACGTGCCTCATCTCTTACTTCACCATACGTTTATATTAGTTACAAATACTAGAAGTTTCTTTTACTCCACGAGATACAGAGAAACATTTGTACCCACTTTCTCTCTCTCTCTCTCTCTCTCTCTCATCTCTTCCTCTTCTTCTCTGGTCGAAGCTATAACTTGAAAGCAGAGATTGAAAAGCGACCGATGATATTTGATTTGGGGCTAATGCAGATCAGAAAGAGACTAGATCTACCTTTCATTTTATTTTTTGTTTAACTTCTGCATTTTTTTCACAGTGTCGGTACTCTCCGCTGGAGCGGTATTGTGTATCACCTCCTTAGTACCACAAATAGCCCACCATCTCTACACTGTTGAAATTCCTACAATTTTTTGTTAAAATCAGCTGGGGGAGGGGGATAAGGAGGGGTGTATTGGTAAAAAAATCCAGCCCTCTTCTCCCGGATAATTTTTGGGGAGGCTAAAGGCAGTCCAGAAATTATCAAGGGGAGGAGCCTCGATTTAGATGGGAAGAGGGGGTAAAGAAATATCAGGGAAGCAAACTGGTGTTACCAAACCAGGGATAAGGGTGGGGCCCCCATCTTAAGAGGAGAAGAAAAATAATAAGGGGGTGATATCCCTCATCCAAACGGGGAGTTAATAAAGTTCATGAAAAAGAAAAAAAAAGTAGGAGATATATATTTGGTCAACCATCGAGGGGGAAAATAGAAGTGGCACTTCCTCCCCACGTTTGTAGTAGGAGTAGTAAAATCACATGACTTATTTTTATCTTTTATTCAAATTGTTCTCGTATTTGTATATTTTTTTTATCAAACTTTTATAGATTAGATTATTATTGATACTCTTGTTTTAATTATCAAAATGTGAAAATATATCTTATGGGAAGTAAAATATTAAAAATAATAATAATTTTGTGTCAAAGAAAATAAAGTTCTATGAAAAAAGTAAATGATTAAGTTATTTTTCATATCTTTCGAAATTTTTATGCAATATAATCTCAAACAATAAAAAAAAAAACTAAGTTCAAATTTAAGGGCATTAACATCATTTCACCAACAAAATGAACACCGTCAGGCGAAAAGTAACGGCAGTGGAGGTAAGTGACAATTAACCCTGGTGGCAGCGTGCGTGTGATAAATAGGTCGAGGCCCACGACTCTTTGCTCTCTTCCCCTGCAGAATTTGAGTAACCCTTGGAGCCAATTAAGCCATTCTTGACCGGAGCCTTTTGATTTGTGAGACGAAGTTGCCACGAAGATTACCCCCCCTTGGAGATCAGACCCAAGTCTGAACTTGAGGTATGATGGATTCAAAGCCGAGGACGACATTTTCCTACAAGTTTTTCAACTTATCTGGGGGAAAAGGTCCACTCCCTCTTTCCCTTTGGATACGGACATCCACCCCTAATTTGGGGAAGCTACGTTGACTACTGGGTCAGCTTAGTTCAGCTGGAGCATGTGAAGGGAAAAAAAGAAAAGTATGCCGAGTGGGTACCACGTGGTGTCCGAGTGCACTCTGGTTGTCTAATGTATTTTGGACAACTCAGATTTATACCTCTCTTTCCGCTCTTTCTAAATTAGGGTCGCCCAAAAATGTTTTAGACGGCCGAAATATGAGCTCAGGCACCACGTAATATGGTGCCCGCCCAGCACTGAAAAACTCCTCGCTCCAGAGGAGTTCCTGGTGAAAAGTAATACTCTGAAATTTAAAAGACAAATTTATATTCGTATAACGGATATTCCTTTTAACAAAGTTTAAAATTGTTGCAGGGAAAGAGACTTTTAAGTTTGGGAAAGAAATTTCATTTTAGAAGTACAATGTTTAGAGTTTGGAAGTTAAGACCATCTCCAGCAGGGAGGTAATCAAGGACCCAGGGCCCTGCCGTGCAGGTACCGCACTGACCGTCAATTGCAAAAATATATGACTTGGATTTAATTAAGTAATGGATGACTTAGATTTGCGATGGAAATGATTAAATTCTACCACGATTTTCAAGAATTGACAACTCAGATTTACACGCTTACGCTTAAGACTTCAAGACAGCAAAGTTCCCCCAAATTCAGTAATCAATAGGAGTACTAAAAACTAAGAGATTTAAAGGTTCAATGCTATTTATGGACTCAAGTAACAAAAAGTATCTCAATCTACAAATTTCTAATCCCGATCTACAAGGGTAGCAACTTTCAAATCTTAACAATGCATTTTATATTCCTCTCTCATTTACTTTTTATCTATATATATAACATGTATTAAACATATATAACTTCTAGTCTAGTCCTCCCGGAAATAAGAAAAAATATATATTTTTTGTTTTGCGAATTGTTTTGGAAAATCCGAGCTGTCCAATGTTTTAATACAGTTTTTTCGAAAAACTGCTTAGATCAAGCTTTTTCCGATATTATTTTTTTGAAGATTTTCTGCATAAACCCTTGAAAACACCTTCGGAAAACATTGAATTGCTCGGATAGTCAAAAAAATGCTTTGATCATGGAGGTCCGAAAGTCCGGATCCCGCACTAGAAGCTTTGCATATATATATATATATATATATATATATATATATATATATATATATATAATCCACTTTCAGTCAAGGCTCCTGCATTTTTTAATATCTAGATCTCCACTTTTCGGATCGAATTTCGACGATCCGAACCGTCCAATGTGTTTAAAAGGTGTTTTTAAGGGTTTTCGCGAGAAATCAACAAAAAAAATACCGGGAAGAGCTTGATCCAAACATTTTTTCATAAAAACGAGCATATACAGTTTTTATGAAAAATCGCTCGGATCAAGCTATTCCCGGTATTTTTTTTACTGATTTATTGCAGCAACCCTTGAAAACACCTTTTAAAACATTAGACGATTCTAATCGTCGAAATTCGATCGAAATCTATGAGGCATCTTGGGTGTGGATTTTTTTTAAAATCCGGATCCTTAATAGGAAGTGGAGTGTATATATAAAATAACATATATAAGAATACAATATGTGTATATCGCTATTTGCATATAATAATGTGTGTATATACACTGTACTAATTATGCATGAACTAAATCCGACCTTAGAGAAACGGATGCCTTGCGCCTAGGCCGAGAGCCTATTGATTCCTATGATCAAACAGAAGACGACCTTCTTTGGTAGACAGCCATGGTCCCTTCCAAGGATGTTCTGTGCGTAAACCTTGAGCTCCATGATTCAATTTCCCGATGAAACTATAGGCTGCAAGTCCACCTTACATTACATTGATTAACGATGCCATCCTCTTCTCATTATACAAGTGACAGAGTAACTTGACATTTAAACTGATGATCTTGATGAAATTTATCCTTTGATAGGAGCTTTCTTTCTATCCTGACGTCCACCTTACATTACATTGATTAACAATGCCATCCTCCTCTCATTATACAAGTGACAGAGTAACTTGACATTTAAACTGAGGAAATGGCTACAATACACACCCTCTATTTGGGTGTGTATCATATGCACCCCTATAAAAGTTACGAATCAATTAACAAAAGTTACGAATTTTTTGTACAAAAGTTACGAGACACGCCAAATGTTATAAATCATTGAAAATGTTACGAATCATACTACTGAAAAAGTTACGAAACACTAAAAAATGTTACGATTGTCAATGAGTTGGCACAATATGTACCACACAATGGGTGCATATTGTACACACCTTCAAGGGGTATGATCTTCATGAAATTTATCCTTTGATAGGAGCTTTTTTTCTATATCCTGACACGCGGGATATGAGTCTCGCTCAACTGAAGAAAGGCAAACTTCAAATAAAGAGAGGGTCCGATAAGGGGATGAATCTCGATTCTTCATTTTTTACACTGGAAAGCAGGATTTTTTGGTACAAATCTATTTTGTTTATCAAGGTATTACTAGGATTGTTATTTTTAAAATTACTAACAATTACTAGGATTATTATTACTAGGATTGTTATTTTTAAAATTACTAACAATTACTGTACTAGGAGTATTATTATTATGCAACTCCAAAGTAAACGGGGTGGACAAAATACAGACCGGACGGGAGCTTCGACCCAGTACCCAACCCAACAAATCTATCTCCGGAAACGTCCTCAAAATCTGATGCTCCATCCAACAATCCCCCCTTTCTCTCTCTTTCTTCCTCTATCGAACCGAATACTACGGAGGAGTATCTCAGTATTTTACATCTCTCTCTATCTCTCTCTCTCTCTCTTCCTTCCCCATCTTCTTTGGGATATCCATCCTTTTTTGGTCACAAATCACAGATAGATCACCACCGCCATCTTTCTCTTTTTCGTCCTTTCTCCATTTCCAATCCAATAAAATTATAACCTTCCTTCTCGCAACCATATATACTTGCGTCTCTTTCCCTTCTCTCTGCCGCGATAAACAAGAGGGGAACAACCAAACGAAGTTGCTGCTAATCTAATCTAATTAACGAGACCAATTAAGGGATTTCTCTTTTAGTGGTATATAAGCGCCGCCGAGTCATGAGGCCGGGCAATCAGCCACCCACCGACAGTGCCCACCGACGGCGTAAGCCCGTCCTAACCTTACCTATGCCTCAACGGGTCCCTTCTTTGGCCGTGCCTCTCCCTCTCCCTCCAACCTCGGCTCCCTCATCTTCCTCCTCCTCAAACTCGACCCCAACACTCTCCGGCACACCGCCGCTGAATTTCTCTTCTCTGGAAAGACTCAACAGAATCGGCAGCGGCAGCGGCGGCACTGTCTACAAAGTCATCCACCGCCCAACCGTAAAGCTCTACGCCCTCAAAGTCATCTACGGAAACCACGAAGACACCGTCAGAAACCAGATCTGCCGTGAAATCCTCATCCTCCGCGACGTCGACCACCCTAACGTTGTCAAATGCCACGACATGTTCGATCACAACGGGGAGATCCAAGTCCTCCTCGAATACATGGATGGTGGCTCCCTCGAAGGGACCCACATCCACCACGAGCCTTCCCTCGCCGATCTCTCCCGTCAGATCCTTTCCGGCCTCTTCTACCTCCACCGCCGTAAAATCGTTCATAGGGATATGAAACCCTCTAACCTCTTAATCAATTCCAGAAAACAGGTCAAGATTGCTGATTTTGGGGTATCCAGGATATTAGCACAGACAATGGATCCTTGTAACTCTTCTGTTGGAACTATTGCCTACATGAGTCCGGAGCGAATCGATACTGATATCAATCACGGCAAGTACGATGGCTACGCCGGAGATATCTGGAGCTTTGGGGTCAGCATTTTGGAGTTCTATTTGGGTCGTTTTCCTTTTGCGGTGGCAAAGCCAGGTGATTGGGCTAGTCTCATGTGGGCAATTTGCATGTCTCATCCACCGGAAGCACCGCCCACGGCGTCCAAGGAGCTGAGGGACTTCATCGCCTGTTGTTTGCAGAGGGATCCGGCCAAGAGATGGACTGCTGCTCAGTTGTTGTGCCACCCTTTTGTTACGCACAACATGACCACCAATCAGGTTTCGCCTCAAGCTCACCAACTACTCCCTCCACCTCCACTTTTTTCTTCTTCTTCTTCTTGATTTTTCTTTTCTTTTTTCCTTTTTGTTGGGTTTGTATAAAATTGTGTATTTTTTTTATGTGATTGGAAATCGGTGAAAATGGGGAGATATCTTTTACGTTTACTTTTACTTTGAGAAATTGAGGTTTCTAATTCTATCAATCAACCTTGTATAATGTGATTATGTTTTACCAGAAAAAGCAAAAATCTAATCTTTCAAGACTGGCCCCATTTTTTTGGTGTCAATCATTTTTCCCACTCTTTTTAAAGCAAGAAAATCACAGTTTGGATTTGGTAATTGGGTTTGTGGGTGCTGATTTCTTTTCAAGTTTTGGTTAATTTTCCTTGTGTGTCTTATTTATTGAAAAACCAAAACAAGTAAAAGTAAATCCAAAGCTACCGTACTCAGAAGTGGACTGGATTGGATTGTCTTCGCAATGTCACTGCATTAATAATCTCTGCCATCATCATGCTGCTTAAGGTTTACTTTCTTCGAAATTCATATGTTCTTACTCAAACTATGAATGTAGGATTCATATTTTAGCAAGACCAAGTTTGTAGCACAGTAAATGAAATTCCTGTTTTGATATTCAGAACACCCAAATAAAAGGAATTGGACAACAATGAACACAAAGATATACGTAGAAAACCCCTTGAAGCTGTAATAATCACAGGAGGAAATAAAAACACTAAAAAAAATCATCGTGCAGTTACAAACGACCTTCATAAAATAATCGTGAATCATCACCGATTGTCCAAAGATTGATTTGCCGAATCCTCGTACACCGCATCAAGTGTTTGATTGCTGAATGCCTTGAATCCTCAATTCCTTTTCGATACGTCCAGAAATCCACAGGGAGAGCGACTCAAATAGTTGAATTAAAGATTGGAAGAAACTTCTTGAAGTTAGTCTTATTGCTCGGTGATCAATTGATCATGTTTGTACTTCGAGAAACAAAACCGAAGACCCCTTTGATATTTTCTAAGGTTTTGAAGTGTTTGGCAGCGGCTCCGTTGTATTCAATAGATGCAAAACCCTGATAAGCTGCATATTTATACGCTGCAGTAATCTGTCCAAGTTGCATGGGCAACTTCTGTAGCCTGTCCGAGTTGCTCGAGCACATTGCTGAAAAATGAAAATACATCGATAGCACGGTGCATATCGAGTCCCATGACTTACGCTTAAAACTCAACCTCTCAATACAAAACAACATTGATTTCCTTCCACTTTCTATAAAAAACAACATTGATTTCCTTCCACTTTCTAAACAGACATTATAAAAATAGAAAGGAAAATAAATTACAACTTGATAAACAGGGATACACACAAATGTATGTTTTATCGTGAAATAGCCAACAACGAGAGACTGCAGCCTATGGACTTTACAGTAAAGTTCATTCTCTAGAAAATCGGGTATTCAGATTTGGAGAAAAGTTCTTTTTATCTTGTTCCTTTCATGGAAGGACATGCCAAGAATGCAGGGGAGACAATCCTTTTCAGATGGATAAAAATGGTGTACTCTGCTCCTTCTGCTGGGATAAAATAGGTCATTCTAGCAAGTAGCAAACAATTCCGGCATTAATTTTCTCTAGGCTATTTTCTGGTCATTTTCTATCTAGGCTGGGTTGGACCTCCTCTAAAAATGGATGTGATTAGTGCATTTGTTATAGGTTTTGCATAGATATATATGTCTAGGAAGTATTTGTGGCCCAGCATTGTTGCTATTATATATCTGCCAGAGAAAAGTTGAAGACCTGTGTGGTTTTTTTGTTTTTTTTGTTTTGGGTTTCATACTCCAAATCGTGGAATATGCTCATGCTATTGTTGTTGTCATTTTTTTGTGGATGTGTTTTGGAAAACTTGGCCAGTACAAAGATCTGTCCTTCAAGCAATCTGCATTGAGAACATTTTCCTCTAAAGTAGACATTCTGGTATGGAATTCCTCTACCCATTTGTGGTTCCATGTGTACATACAGTTTTGAAATTCTGATCTCAATAACTGGCCAATGATTGCCATGCAAACTTGGTTTATCCCATTATACATGGTGTCTTACACTCTATGCATGTGAAGCATGAAAAGTTGCAGCCTGGCAAATTCTGTAAATTGCTATTGTAATTGATACAGCCCTCTCTATTTTTATTTTTTATTTTGTCATGATGAAACTTAGTTTTCGTAAGAGCTCATTTGATTGGATTAGAGTATAATGTAGTATATGTAAGAATCATATCAACTACTGCGTAATTGACAAATCAAGGATGCAAGAGATGATTGCCCATCATGGGAAATGCTGGTTGAATATAGGTAGTGGAACATCAAAATGGACTTTTAACTTTGCTGTCTGCACCGTTTGTTTTTAACTTGTCTTGCAATGATGGCATTCGTATACGCACTGCCTCTTTGATAAGATCTCAATTTTATAGATGAGTTCATGGGAATTATGGCATAGTTGAGCTCCAATTTCTGTTTGAGTTCTTGTGTGGATGGTTTATTATGGTATTGATAGCTACTTTTCCAATTTGCCTTCCTTCTACTATAGTCATTAAGTTGCTAGCCGATTGTTCACAGTCTACATAGAAAACTAAGCAGCCTATATCTATCATGTAGTGTTTTTGTAAGCTTGCTGGTGTGAATTTGCTGGTGTGAAGTAGATTGATTATTTTGTGCCCAAAGAGCATGTTGCAGAATCTTCAGTAGGAGTATTAATTTGGCCGGTAGCTAACATAAAATTTTCGTTTCAAAATGTTTTAGTAAAAACAGATTTTGTTTCAGATAGACTTAAGGTAAAACTGTTTTAAAATTGGCATCGGTTAGATTTGCACCTTCTCCCTTTTGTTTCTTTTCCCCCTAAATTCTCTGTTGTTGACTCTTTTAGTACAGCTAGATGCGTAGATCCATCCAATATTAGCGTCCTTCTGACAGTCAGTAACTCAGTAGGGTGAAACAAAGAATGCAATGCTAGGAGCATCTGCAGCAGCTTAGCAAAAGAGTCACTTTAGCCTTTTTACCTTACCGAAATAGAGAAAACCCAGGTGCAGTAGTCTTGCTTAAGCTTCTCTTATTATTATTATTATTATTATTATTATTATTATTATTATTATTATTATTATTATTATTATTATCTCTCTCTCTCTCTCTCTCTCTCTCTCTCTCTCTCCTGTGGGAAGATCCCCTCCTGTTCACGATCCACACTCTCTGATTCCCAATCAAAGGCGAAAATTATTCCTTCTGATCGAAGGCGATTGGAGAATTCCGGTCGACGACGAATGGTGGGTTCTGATCGACGGAGGTATGCTCTGTTGGGACTACGACTGCAACTGGGTTTTTATTAGTTTTCCGATCATTGCCGCCGGTGTCTGGAAATTTGGTTTTGCCTAGAGAGGCCGTTGTTTGGTTTTGCTCACAACGGGTTCTGATTTTTCTGTTCTCCGGAGAATATATGTTCATATGTATTCTATTTGAATAAGTATTTTGTGAAAAAAATAATATTTTAATAAAAAGTACGTAAAATGAATAATATTGTTAGAATGTTGAGATTGATGGAATAGTTATATATATATATATACTGTGCACTAACTTTTTTCTTCAAAATTTTACCCAAGCTGCTGCACATGCTCTAATACTTTATGCGAACGAACAGTAAAGTATCTACTACAGTACTATATATGTGAACTCATAGCCAGTGCTAGTAACACCACGCATTGAAATTTTGATCCAAAGCAAGACAAAGAGGGTCGTACCAAAATTGATAGGTGGCAGAACGAACATACAGTCATACAGATGCTCTACGTTTCAGTTAATGGATATTGATGTCACTAGTGACGTTCGCACATGCTCAACCATAGACTTTTTCTTTTTATATTTTTTATTTTGTTTTGATAACAGTATGTATGTTTAGGGGTTGGTTTGGGTGAATTGAAAAAACTAGTTTTTTGGATTTTGTCCTTATTTAAAAGTATAAAATTATTGACCACATTTAAAGTTTTGTGAATAAAGACGAAAAATAATCCAAAAAACCGATTTTTTGAATTATTTTTCGTCTTCATTCAAAAAACTTGAAGTTTAGCTAATAATTTTATACTTTTTAGATTTCTCTCGTCGAGACAAGCTAAGAAATCACAAAAAATCGACCGAAAAACAACAAATGCAAAAAAAATTTGAATAAGGACAAAACTAAAAAAATCAAAAAACTAGTTTTTTCAATTCACCCAAACCAACCCTATTTTGCATGTAGAATTTTGAGTTAAGGGCAAATTCTCCAGAGATCCTAAAGTTTGACCTTGTAGCTTTAGAGGTAGTTTTTTTGTTTGATTTTAACATCTCAGTTGCTAAAAGTATAGTTGATTTTAGCAAATGAGTTCACCAACTACTAAAATCATGGTTGATTTTAGCTTAAAATGAACCATGATTTTAGCACCTAGTAAACTCATTTGCTAAAATTATGGTTGATTTTAACTAGGTTGCTAATTTTTTTTGGAAAACTAGGCCGGGTCATTGGAGGGTTTGCCCGATCATTAACTCAAAATTCTGAAATTAGCTGAGGTGCATGCAAACTAACTCATTCAATCCGGTTATCAAAATGTAAAAAGAAAAAGTCTATTACCACTAGAAAATGTTAGTAATCAATTGTGTAAACTGAATTTTCACTATGGTATTTTCAATATTCTCGATGGTATTTTAGATATTTTTTACAAGTTATTCTTCTCATATCCATCACCCAAATAATATTTAGTGGAAACAAGTTTCACGGTTGACAACAGTGGGGAGACAGTATTTTTAGTGAAAAATTAGCCTAAAATCTTATATCAAATTGACCTGATTTTAACTTGCATTCTAGTGCTGTTACAATACTCATTCCAAGTTAGAAAAAGAATATGGTGATTTATAAGCTTTGATTAAACAATCAATAGTTCTCTTGTCACTCTTTTTTCATAGTTTGAATGTTTTGGAACAATGGTGCTCTGTTTATAATAGAGCCTAAAACCGTAAAACAGACAAACAACACATTGAAACTCTGCTCTGACTTATGTTTGTAGTATTTTGTAACAACAGAAGATCCCAGAATGGTGAATATTCTGGTTGCCAATAAGAATAACATGTGGAGTTGCCCAACATTTTCTATATATATAAAAAAAGAAGGGATTATTACGTCTAGGTCTAGAAAAGAGATGTCTAATTACCAATAAGGTAAGTCATTGTTTTTAATTATCACTAAGGTAAGTCACTCTTTTTTAGAGTTTAGGTTTAGGGTGCATTTTTTTTAGTGGTTTAGGCACTTTCATAGAGTACTTTATGATTTTAGGAACTTTCATAGGATACCGTAGTTTTAGGGTACCATTATCACTAAGGTAAGTCACTCTTTTTTGGAATTTAGGTTTAGGGTACATTTTTTCTATTATAGGATTTTAGTGGTTTAGGCACTTTCATAGAGTACCCTAGGATTTTAGGCACTTTCATAGGGTATCCTAGTCATAGGGTACCCTAGAGTTTATGTTTAGGGTGTATTTTCCTATTATAGAGTTTTAGTGGTTTAGGCACTTGAGTACCCTAGAATTTTAGGCACTTTTATAGGATACCTATAGTAATTATGGTATTGTTTTGACCTGATGAAATTTTTTCAAAATTAGTCTTGACCTGATCGTAATCATGGATCCACCTGGTGGTAAATGTCTCAAAAAAGGATCTAGATTTCCAAGTAATTGAACTTCACTGCTGACAGTGACTTCCATAGAACAATAAGAGATTCTAGAATGACAAGTTAATATTTGAAAAAGAGAATGACATCCCATGGCTTGCAATTGTAAAGCTAACATATTCTTCCATTTCTCGTCGCAAATCTTATAATTCACTGTTTTTCATTAAAAAAAAAAAATGAAAACAAAGAAATTAGACAAAGCCACTAATTCTCTCACATAAACATTTATGTGTTACTACTACGTTCAAAGTTTATACTACCTCCGTCCCAATTTTATAGTCTCTCGTTTTATCCTAACCGGATAAAAAATGATTATATCTTTCAATCGGCAATACATTTTATATGGAATATGGATCTTGTTTGATAAATCTTGATTTAATCTAATAAATAAAGTGTTCAAAATCACTTAAAATATTATAGATTATAAAATATAACACTTTGAAAAGTGGCACGAACTCCTATAAGGGACTATAAAATTAGGATGGAGGGAATATTTTACATGATTTGACCCAAATGACTCAGCGTAATTGTTAATGGCGACTACAACTTTAGAGTGATTGCAACAACTTTATTAGAATTTAATCTTATTATATTGCCAAAAGCAAATAAATGCATGTCTTTTACTAATAACTTGAATGAAAAAGTACATCAAACCATTACAGATGGTCTACTAGATTTTGAGAGGTTGCCGATATAAAATAAAATAATGTTGAGGGGACTTTGGCCCAGTTTTTTAATATTTCAAATAAAAAAATGAAGTAGTTCTGTATATCGTTTTTCGATTTTTTTCGCACCAAATTAAAGTACACGAAGAATACTTTAATTTGGTGCTAAAAAATCAAAAAATGATACACAAAATCACTTCATTTTTTGATTTGAAATATCATAATTTTAGCACCTTAGTGTTAAAATCTTTTGAAAAACTGGGTCTTTGGCTGTGATTAATATGTACGTCTATGAGATACTCCCTATTTTGTTCCAACCAGACCGAAAGTGTAATGAGTGGATTAGGCTTTTGTAAAGGACCCATACGTTACAGCCCACGTTGAAAGAAACAAAACAAACAATATAGTACTACTAGGATAGAGAAACAGAGTTGTAAAAAATTACACAACGTGAATTACTTTCAAAACATTTTCAGTGTCACCAACTCTTATGAGATAATTAATATAGTAGTAGATTTTTGTTATGCCTTTTATATGTACTTTTGCTAGTGGACGGTGCGATTTCTTTCAAAAAAAAAAAAAAAGAGGTACGCATAACTTGACTTGACATACTTGAGTTAATGAACAGATACTTCATTGTGCTACTAAAAAAACTCAATTTTTGCAATAGGACAACCGTGTTAGCTAGTTATGATACGTCTGTTGTACCAACTTGGTTTTAGGAAAAGCGAGTTAGGACAACTATTACTTCTTACTAGCGGTGTCAAACGTGCGTGTCATGCTGTGCCATTCAACTTCCGTGTCAACCGTGCTTCGTGTCGTGTCGTGCCCATTACTTCATCGTGCCATAGTGTGTCGTGTCGTGTCGTGCTGTGCTTTAACCGTGCCGTGTCAGGCCATTTTACTTTATCATGTCGTGTCGGTCTGTGCCTTTTTAAATCGTGTCATGTCATGACGTGCCCGATTAATTAATTCGTGTCGTGCCGTGCCGGCCCGTTAAGTTAATCGGGTCGTGTCGTGCCATGCCTTTTTTTTCGTGTCATTTCGTGTTGTGCTTTTTTTGAATCGTGTCGGTCTGTTTCCTTAATCCTGTGTTGTGTCGACGTTGGCGTGTCATGCCATTTAAAATTGTGTCGTACTGTATCGTGCCTTTGAATTTCGCACACAAATTGTAAGTATGTAATTATAAAAAGTCGAAAACTTAACAATTTGAAGCTAAATTAATGTATTTCATTGAAAATTTTATTTTGTCATGTTAAAAAAAACCTTTTTTTTTAAATGTACATTTTGAATGGCCCAATGGTTGTACCAGATAAACAACATACAATACAAGTACTGATTTTGGTAGCTGGAGTGAAAATAAACACATACAGACAAAGTAACTTAATTGGCTCAGACATATATTGAACTATAAACACGGTTACTTATGGCTGCAATTAAAGGTTGTCCTACCAAGGTAACTTAATGAATTAACATATTTTAGTCATCATTGCCAAAAAAACATGTATACCATATATTCTCTCTCAGTACAATAAAAATACTTATTGAAAGGCTCGCTTAATTAGCTGTTACAAAACCATACTCCATCTAATCTCAATGAAAAAACGAAAGGATGTATGTATGTTGCCCTTGATCTTCCTCTTCTGGCTACACAACCTGCACTTCTTATTCCTCTTTGGACTTTGGGCAATAACAGCACATCACCATCACTAATAAACCATCCATAAGGAACATCTACAATTCAAGTGCAGCACAAAGAAGTGTAACAACAAGAAGTGCAGCCCTGTTAAAGTACTACCAAACACACCACTACACAAACACAAGTCACACCCTCACTTGCAGTGCACTTGCAAACTACTACAGTCATTCGATAGATACAGTTATGCAATGAAATTTGGGCCCAAAATTGAAAATAAACACACACACACAATCATTGAAATTGGCTCGGACATATATTGAACCATAAACATGGTTACTCATGGCTGCAATTAAGGTTGCCCCACCAAGGCAACTTCATGCACAAGTAAATCAGTCACAAATACAGACTGATAGACCTAAACATTACTTGCATCATTGCCAAGTTAATCAATCATGAATACTAAATGCCCAGAATCCAGATTTTAGCCATACATGTAATGCCATGTACTTTACACACACACACACACACATAATATAATGTCATTTTGTGGCTGTTGCCACAAACCACAATATTTCAGTCAATGGTTTTAAACCCAAAAAAATGAAGAAACTTGTTTTAAACCACTAACGACACAAGAGCTGTTAAGTTCAAACCATTATCAAGTTCAAGATTTCAGTCAACCATTGAACACACCACTATCAAGTTCAAGATTTCAGTCAACAAAGAGCACAAAATGAACATAGAAAAGTGTATGTGTTCAACCCAGAAAACAAGTTTTGAACCACAAAATGATCTTTGGCCCATAATTGGTTTTCAACCCAGAAACTGCATGTGTTCAACCCAAAAAAACAGGTTTTGAACCCAGAAAATAAACCTAGAAAACTGGAGCTCAACCCACAAAATGAACCCAGAAAACTCTCTTTGGTCCATAACTGGTTTGAAACTCAAAAACTGCATGTGTTCAACCCATAAACTAGATATGTTCAACCCATAAACTGCATGTGTTCAACCCAAACTCAAAATCATCACAAACAAAGTTCACCAAATTCGGGCTCGGGTAAAGCATCATTGCCCCTCACATTAACAAGGAAATTATGTTTTCTGGGTTGAACTTGATCACATGCAGTTTCTGGGTTTAAAACCAGTTATGGGCCAAAGAGTGTTGTTCCAAAATTTACCGATTTGGGCTCAAGTAAAAGCGTCATTGCCCCTCACAGTTACAAGGAAATTAAGTTTCAGAGTTCCAAATAAATGACTCAGTTCAACATCATCGCCAATTCATTCACTATAACACATAAATGGCTCGGAATTCACAAACAAAACTTAACAAGAAGCACCTTACCACTTATATCATCATCATCATAGCTAAAAATTCAAGGCTTGTAATTCACAAACATAAGTACACAACATTTTTTGCTCAGGTATATTTCATCATAGCCAAAAACTGAAATGGATGCAACATTAAGTTGCTATTTAAGACGCTCATAAGTTACAAATCACATTTCAGCTAAGTTGTAACATCGTCATAAGGGGTTGTGTATATAGCTTTTTCATTTCAAACTAAAAAGAGACACACACACACCCCACAAGGCATAAAAGCATGCAAATTAATACACAATCCCCAATTAGGCTAAGATATTTGTTAAGAATACGTCATAGACAAAACTGAAGTGGAAGAAACATCATTGCCATTTAAGGCCTTCATAAGTTTTCACACCATCCACTTCAGCCCACACACACACACACATACCCCACACACACACACACATACAAGAACAACAACTGAAGCGGGGGCAACATTATGTTGCCATTTAAAGCAAACATAAGTTGCCAACCCACTTTAGTCCACTTACTGAAATGAATAAGCCACAGACACAAACCCTGCATAATAATTAAATATTAGGCTACTCACTATCTATATCAGAGTCTGCAAAATAACCTCTAAATTCATCTTTACCTAAGTCTTTTTCAATTCCAAGGCGTGTATCCTCCCAATTCTTTAAGAACATGAGACAATTTAAAATGTCTGGAGCTATTCTACTCCTCTTATCATCCAACACTTTTTTACCTGTACTAAAAGCAGATTCGGATGCCACTGAAGACACAAGAGTTGTTAGTAGATCACGTGCCATGATTGAAAGAATAAGATAAGTTGTTTCATTTTTTCCCCACCATGGTAAGATATTGAAATTAATCAAGTCATTCGCACTAACAGATTCTAGGTACAAATATTTAAGAAGTTTAGTGTGTGAAGTTACAGTTCTACTTTATAAACTTGAACTAAACAAAGACCAAGATGCATCATTACATGTATAAGAAGAGGTCAAAGAGGCAGCAGTAAGTGAAACAATTTCACCAAACTTAGATTCATATCTAGTATACATGGCATTCAATAAATCAATCACAACATCAGAAGAAGGTAAAGTAGTAATACCTAAATTTGTACCAATCTCTCTTAAGAGCATTGAAACACCCGCTACCTTAATCCTAAGGTCTATTACCGCAACTAACATAAATAGTGGTGGCATTTCCTCAAAATATTTTCTAAATTTTCCTTCCATATCCATACAAGCATTTACCAAATTTGGGTGTGCCCTATGATTACGAAAATTGAGACTGATATTGTAGAGATGATTAAGAATAACACAAGAAGTAGGATAACGAACAACCGAACAAGCTAATGTAGCAACATAAAACACTTTCAAAAATTTCATGAACTCAAAACTAATTTTCCAATCAGATGGAGTTAAAGGATTACCATGATACCTCTGGTTAACAAAAACAGATATCACATCACTATATATCCTACAAGACTTTAACATAAGGTGGGTCGAATTCCAACTAGTCACAACATCAGAGTTCACACTTTTTGCTTTCACATTGTAACATGTAACACACAATTATCAAATTCTTGTTGCCCAGATGAGGCAGTACCAATAAAAAGAACAACATCTCTAATTTATAATTTGTGGTGCTACATGTTTCAAACCATCTTGTACAACTAAGTTCATCACATGACACACACATTGAGTGCAATAATTCACCAAAATAAGGAGTCAATTTTTTTTTAAACAATGGCATTGAAGCAGTATTAGCACTTGCATTGTCAAAAGTAATGGTAAAAACTTTATCAACAACTTCATAATCCCTACAAACACCCATAATACTTTCAAAAATCTGATCAGCATCATGGGGAAACTCCACTAAATGGAAATCAATAAATTTTTTTCGCAAAGTCCAAATAGAGTCTATATAATGAGCAGTCACACACATATAACCATGATTATTTATACTAGACCACATATCAGAAGTAAAAGCTATTTCACCAAGTTTTGTAAATTCACAAATCAAATTTTTTTAACTTCATTATATGCTTTCATTGTATCACTACGGGTTGTATTTCTAGGAACTTTACCAAATGTAGGATTCACACAATTTTGCATAAAATATTCAAATCTAATATCATCACCAAAAGTAAATGGTTGTTCAGCTGCAGCTACGTAACGGGCTAGTCCATCTCTCATTTTTTTTTTGTATAAACAAAATCTGCCAAAGTACTTCCTGATTCACCACTCACTTGCACCATTTTATCTTGATGTTTATTTTTAATATGTCAACCATGATGCCTTGTTCCAGTATCAATTACGCAAGTATAATGCATGCCACAATAATTACATACAACCTTAGTTCCTATGTCAATATCATTTTTATCTTTGAAGCGTTCATCTATAGAGAAATGTTTCCATACCAATGATGTACATTTCCTTTTTGAACCATTACAGGTTGAATTAGTAGGAGTCGAATCTACTAGAGTAGAACCAGAAGATTCTGTTTCAGTGTGAACAATGTTTGAAGCAGCTTCACCTACACTTATAGACTCAAAACCTTGTTCTTGTGGTGCAACAGGGTTTCCACCATGTTCATCATCAGAAAAATCAAAATTACCAGAATCCATCTACACAAAAAAACAGTATAAATTAGTGGTAAATGAGTAAATCAGTGGTGAATGAGTAATCAAAATACAAAAACCCAAAATACAGAAATGAAGCCTCATGTTTAAAATCTTACCATAACTAGTGATGAAATGAAAGTATAAATCCCAAACTATAGAAATCAAACCCTAGATTTTAAAGTCGAGAGAAATCAAACCCTAGTTATGACTGGACTGTGTTTGTGAACGGTGGTGGTCCGGTGATCAGAGTCGAGAGAAATAGTGTGGATTGTGACTCGTGAGTGGTGGATAGTGGTGAATCACCACAGATCGTAACTAGATTGTAGTTGTGAATGTCGAGCGGTGGTGGTCCGTGATTAGAGTCGAGAGGGAGTGTGGATCGTGACTCGTAAGCGGTGGATGGTGGTGAATAACCACATATCGTGACTGGACTGTGGTTGTGAGCGGTGGTGGTCCAGTGATTAGAGTCTAGAGAGAGTGTGGATGGTGGTAACTGGTAAGCAGTGGATGATGGTGGTGATTGAGATCGATGAGAGAGAGACAGACAGACAGACAGACGGTTGTTTGAGATGAATATTTAGATCGATGAGACTATGAGTGTGTGTGTGTGTGTGAGAGAGAGAGAGAGAGAGAGAGAGAGGATTAGGGTTAGAAAAATGGCTACCATCCCTTTATAATGGTAAATTTATACTAGGGCTAGCTAGGCTACCGGTACAGAAGATCTAATGCACAAAAAATGGCTTTGGGGGGCCACTTTTTGGTCTCACGTGAATAATCTGAACCGTTAGATTATTGCAAAATGATGTTTTGTATGACCTTGAAAAAAATCAGGTCAATTAGATATGTGTAACTGGTTGATCCAAAACTCCAAGTTTTGAAGTCAATTGGATATTCGTAACTTGGATCGACGAGTTACACATATCTAATTGACCTAATTTTTTGCAAAGCCGTACAAAATATTATTTTGAAATCATTTAACGGTTTGGATTATTCACGTGACGCCAAAAAGTGGGCCCCAAAAGCCATTTGTACAAAATGAATGATGAGGATCGTCATAATTGTGTTCCGATGTTGCGATGAATGGCCTTTCAAAACCCGATTGTCGAACAAATTGGCGAGAGTCATTAAAACAACAACACAAACAAACTGGACGGTGCAAATTGTCATAATTGTGTTACGATTGTGTGGCTATCTACGTTATATGATAGGCACGTGGAAAGCTTGCTTTTGAGCACCTAAGTAGGGTGGTTTTGCATGTTAGACGTGCGATTTAAGCTTTATTTTCCATTTGATGTGTGCACATGGTGTTTTTGTGTGTTGAGCGTAATTTGCAAGTAATCTAGGGATGTGGGCACTAATTTCGACATATTGGGAATGCATGCATGTAGGTTGAGGAGGCTAAGTAAAGATGAAGTGGACTTCACGCGAAAGTGATCATAATCCGTTAGGAGCACTACGCTAATTCTTTGGAGCGCTCAAATTTGGTACAAAAAGCTCAAAAAAGTGAACAGAAGGATTAGGAGCGCTACACCAAAAGTGGTGTAGCGCTACCGGTTTGTTAAGAGTCAACGGTCAACGGGAGGAGCAACCGGTCAACGCGGAAGATAACGAAGCGGTAGCGCTACCCCATTTCTTGGTAGCACTACTAAGCGCTTAGCAGGCGCAGTGAACGTCGTCGTTTTGGCCTTCGCGTAGAATATTTCTGGAATTTCGTTCGTTTTTCATTAGGGTTACGTATTTTAAGTATAAATACTCTTGTTAAAACCTAGATTGGGGATCCACGAATTGTTCTTAGTTTTCTTATTTTTTTTGAAGTTCGGCTATAGTTTTTCCTTCAGCATTCTACGCTTCAAGTTTGTTCAAGATTTTCAGAATTTCAGCGTTGGATTGGTGTTTCGTATTACTAATTAAGTTCGATTTCTCCTTGCAATCTACGGTATCGTTTGCTATTCTCATATTTAATCTTTCAAGCATGTCTAGATCTAGGAATCATTCAATTTCTGCGGTTATTAAAATAATAAGTGAGTAGTTGCTACGAGTGTGGCTTCGGGGCGAAGGCGCCGCACGTCTAGACTAATCAATGTTTCACCTCGGGGCCGAATTAACTCAACTTTCAAGCAATTTTAGGAAACATAAACTTTTCTAACAAACAAACTCAGGCATTATCAGAATTCGAATGCGCACGAAATCTGGTGACAGGTGGTGCGCATTTGTTAGGAAGCCTTTCTTTTATTCTAAAATCAGTGAAAAAAGGAATTATGGCCCGAGTAAATATCGGTTAGGCTAGTCGCGGACGCTGGGTTCCCTCAGTTGTGCTCTCTTTATTAATTTGCATTCAATCACATTAGCATAATAATTTAGTTAATTAATCTCATTTAATCAAGGGGTGGCTACCTAAGAGCCAGTTAAACTAAAACTCCACACTTTGAGTCAAACACCGTTAGCCGTCTCTGTGGTTCGACTCCGGTACTTCCGGATTTATTGTGCTACACCGGTCAAAAGTCCTACGCTTGGGACGCGTCTTTATTCATCTTATTTTTAGTCACCTGGTCGGTCAAGCATTATACTATAACATAATAACTTGGTTCATAACTAAGTAAGTTTGATGTATTATGTATAGAATTGCAAGGGAGGTGTAGACTCGTTTCCCTGAATGTTCGATTTAAACCGTTACGATTTAATATCTTATCAATTCTATCATTTTTTTCCCAAATCGATGATCATTCGATATCGGCAACCACACGATCGGAGCCTATTCAGTGCTTGTAGTGATTCATTCAGTACTATAATGCATCACTTCAAGGTCATTTAATCAATTTTTTCAAAATCAAAACCGTTAGACGTTTTTAAAATGTGTTAGGTCCTATGTAAGGATTTGGAAAAAAAATATAATAATAGCCAAAAGGGCTTGATCGGACCAGGTTTTCGTAAAGTGATTTTACAAAAACCTACTCCGATCAAGCTCTTCCGGGTAGTATTTTTTTGCCAAATCCTTGCATATTATCTTCAAAACACGTTTTAAACACATCTAATGGTTCCGATTGTTGAAATTTAGTCCGGAAAGTGGAGGTCCATTATTGTAAGTCTGTGAGAGGATGGTTGCATTTATAAATTTTATCATCTCGATTTTTGGGACGTATAAAGTAGAAACTTGAAAAGAATCAAATTTATTTTCTATAATTTCTTATTTATACAATCAAATTTAATTTAATAAAAAAATTATATCATTTCTATAATCTAATTTAATAAAAGAATTTAATTCCTACAATTTCTATCATGTTTTTTTTAAAATTATTTTATATCATTTCTATAATTTATGTGTTATAGTAATAATGTAATATACTGTGCCTTTACCTTGAAGGCTTGAACTACAAAATTAAAAATAATTAAATATGGTATTGTAATTTTGCAATTGAACAAAAATAAAATTTTAAAAAATTATGGAACTACAAAAAATGAACCAAACACGTTAAAGTAGCATTCATATATATATATATATATATATATATATATATATATATATATATATATATATATATATATATATTCCCATTTTAACCTAGCATATTAGGGGTGCACACGGTCCGGATTGGACCGGTTCTCTAGAAATCTAGTAACCAGACCATTTCGACCGGTTCTAGAACATCAAGGACCAAAACCTAACCAACACACAAGTAGAACCTGTCCAGATCCAAACTACAAGATCGGACCGGTTTTGGTTCGGTTCTGGTTCTACCCGATTAAGAAACTCTTTATCACAACACATGAATTCAAAAAATTATTTAGAATTTGGAGCACCCAAACAACTCATTAAATAAATAAATAATTATTGAATTTTATAAGATTTGAACTCAAATATGGTCCACATCATCCACAAAGTACTTGACAATGTACCACCAATAAAACAATTCAAAAAATTGATGAAAACAACAAAAAAAAGTAGCTTAAACAAATAATAGAATAATCTAGAAACGAGAAAATAAATTAAGCGGCATGTCTTGAGTGGTAGAACAACATCTCTAATGCTCAAACCAGATGCAACTAGCAGCACCAACTTCTTCGTTCTTAATCACTAATCAGTGACGTTAGGAGCTACCTTGTGCAAGGCTGCAAACACAAAATCAACAAAGTACATCGCATTGAAAGGAAAAAAAAAAAGACAATAGTATACTTTAAGAAATTAGATTAAAAAAAAATTTATACCTAATTCAAGTTCTTCCATTTCAGCCATGCTTTCTTCCATTTCAAATGGGAGTGGAGTAGCACGTAACCAATCTTGCATACAAATCAAGCACTCCACAATTTTTGGAGTAAGATAACTTCTAAACTGATCTATCACACGTCCTCTTGTACTAAATGCAGCCTCTGAAGCAACACTTGATACTGGAATAGCTAAAACATCCCGAGCAATTTTAGAAAGAACCACATACTTAGAAGAATTCACTTTCCATCAATTCAAAATATCAAAGTTTGAATCTTCTTTCTCACAAGGTTCTTCCAAGTATTTATCTACCTCCGACTTACCTCCATCAGTTTCTATCTCTTCCAAATGTTTTTGGAACTTGGATTTCAAAGATAAAATTTCTCCACTCCCCATTGGACACGATTGTTCATTTTTATTGTCAATAGAAGTCTGGCTAGAGGATGAGCTTCCTACATTGAACTTTTGATACTCATCATGCATGCGCTTTAGTGCCTCTGTAACCTTTGTTATAAACGCATCAACCATGGTAAATTCATGGAATTCAGAATAACAAAACCTCACATACCTTAACTTGAATCGGGGATCCAACACAATAGCAATCATCAAGAACATATTCATCTTCTCCATTTTCCCCCAATACTTACCAAACTTAGCCTGCATTTTTTTTGCCATACCGCTAATGGACATATCATTCAAGGATTCCAAACCCTTAGTCCACTCAAATAGAAAGCCTTGAATTGCACACACTTCAGTAAAGTAAATATTAGAGGTGACATACGTAGAACCAGACAAATGCACTGTCGCATTATAAAATTTCTGTAAAAAATTGGCGAAATACCGAGCATTATCCCAATCTCTAGTGGTAGGACATCCATCGCTAAGTTCCAAAGGGAAGAGTGGATCTTCATCCTCAAGTCTTTCAAATGCCTTTTGGAATTTTATTGCAGTAGCTAACATGAGAAAAGTAGAATTCCATCTAGTTGGAACATCTAAACACAATGAATTTTTACATGTTATCCTCTCTTTCTCCACACAAACCTTGAAGCGTTGCTCTCTTTGAGGTGAACTCCTAACATACTTTACGGCATCACGAATTCGGATTATCGAGTCCTTGATTTCATTCAACCCATCTTTCACAATTAAGTTAATGATATGTGCGCAACATCTTATGTGAAAGTATTCACCCCCTAAAATAAATGTACGTATCAATCTTTTTTGAGAACTTTTTCTTCAAATATGCAATTGCAACATCATTGGCACTAGCATTATCCACTATTATAGTACACAATCTCTCTACACCCCATTCAATCAAACATGACTCCAATGCCTTCCCAATGGCCTCACCTTTATGACTCGATATGACACAAAATTTAATGATTCTTTTGTGTAATTTCCAATCAGTGTCAATAAAATGAGCGGTGTGGCACATATAAGAAATATTTTGAAGGGAGGTCCATGTATCGGTAGTTAGGCAAACTCTTTGATCCGATTTCTTGAACATCCTACTCAATTTTTTTTTTTTTCTCAAGTTAGCGTAAATTGCCACACACTCCCCCTAGTCACCGCCATTCGACACCATTTTAAAGTTGGGCTGCATCACGCTACAAAAATGACGAAAACCATCCCGTTCAACAAATTTAAAAGGCAGCTCGTCTTTGATTATCATCCTAGCCAATGCATCTCTACAAGCATTTTGGTCAAACTTCCAAAGCCCTAGGTTACTTTCAGCATCTCCTTTTGTTGAACCATATGATGTCAAAGTCTTTTGCCTTTTAGACTCCTTATTATAGGGATTCTTGGTGCACCTTATCATGTGTTTTCTCAAACTACTGGTCCCATTCCCACTCACCCATGCATAAGAACGTTTGCAATAGTTACATGTTGCCCCTTCAGGTTTCGTGCACCCTTTTTTAATTATTTTTTTAAAATGATTCCACACATCAGAACTAGCTTTTCTGCCCTTTTCTTTGGTAAGACATACCTCTTCCTCAAATGGAGGCAACAAAGTATCAATAATGGGTTCCTTCATTGAAACATCAATAGTGATAGGGTGCTCCTCACTTGGGTTAGCAGGATTGTTGGTTTCCTCAATACCAGACATCTAAATTAAAAAAAAAAATCACAAAAAGTCAATGTGATAATATGTTAGAAAATAGCACCTATACAAGTTGTCAAAAGTAAAAAATTGTTTTGAATAAATGTACTTACGATTGCAATCTTCAGGAGATGAATTTTTATTGCCAAAAGCCTGCAAAAATATACAACACTTTTAATCATAGACTGAACAATAATATTAAGAACCCTGAAAAAAGAAATCACAAATTAACCTGAGAGAGAGAGAGAGAGAGAGAGAGAGAGAGAGAGCCAAAAAGATGTGAGAGTGCTACTAAGATTGCAACATCTTAAATAGTTTTGAGGTTGAGATCAAGAGATATATTGTAAAGAAATAGGAAAGGAAGAAAAAAATAGGAAGAAGATCAAGATTAGAGAATAAGAGAATTGGATATTTGAGTTTTCCTTTTAGTAGGCAGTAGCAAACTAGCAATCTCGTGAAATTAGGGTGGAACATAAAGAATTGAATTTTTTTTTTGAAATTAACTCGTCAATATCACATAACCGAAGACGCCGTCTCAGAAAACATCTCACCCAGAGGGCTTTAATAACTAACTTATACACAATCAAATAAGCCAAAGGTAACCTAGCTCAAGTTGTGGGTAAACAACTTGGTATGTTTGAAGCCCCTATGGAGGGTAGAGAGAGAACTACCTCCAATCTATGAAACAAACTCGTGTACGGGCATAACAACAAACTGAAGAACCACAATGACGAGCTAGCCGTCGTTTCAATTTTACAACAGAGGGAATGCTACTGTTTCTGAGAATAGATTAGGTATTATTAGGTTATAGTAATATATATTGAAAAACTTCTTAAAAAAATAGATTTTTATGGCAACATTCTAAACACGGTCAATAATCAATTTCAGCAAATCATACCTACTAAGTAATGTATTAGCAGGTTATTAATTATTATAGTAGCCGATCAAAAAAAAAAGTAAGTTATAGTATTATATATTGAAAATTTCTTAAAAAATAGGTTTTTACTTTAAATAGACATAAAGAAAACTACATTACTAGAAACAAAATAATTTACCTACCAAATCAAGATACATGATTTAAAATTAATATTAATATATATATATATATATATATATATATATATATATTAATATTATACGGTCCGGTTCGGTTCTAACCGTGGTTCTTATATTGAGAACCAGTAACCGAACCATAATTACCGGTTCTTGGTTTTTTAGAACCATAACTTGACCAATGAACCATAGAACCTAACCAAATAGACCGGTTCGGTCCGGTTCGGATCGGTTTGACGGTTTTATCGGTTTTCTTGTGCACCCCTATAGCATATCTAACTAAATGAGATTCCTCCTAGATCTATAGCCCATTTTTAAGGCTAACCAAAAGAGGTTAATTCCATGAGTTTCGAACTTGAATTTGAATTAATAATCGGTTTCATTTTATCTTTTGTCCTACCTTCACAAGAATAAAACCTAGGCATTTATTCTTATCGTTAGAATTTTCTAAAAGGTAACTATCTCGGTTTCACATAGATATTTATATAGAGTCTTTTTCAAAGACTTTTCTTAATAAAAAAGAAAAGACTGACTATCTTTGGGATCTGATTCTACACTGCTGCTCACTACCTTCGCGGCTCGACCCTATTACATAAGTTGATTCGGAACTTCTATATCACATCATGACGTAAGTAAGCAGTTATTATTGTATTGGCCTAAAACCCCGCTAATTGATCTTTACAGTGCTTCCTCTATCAATTAGATCTTTTTTTATCCATAGAATATAAAAAGGCATCTCTATTTCTTCATATTTCAGCTTCTATGAAGTTTCTTTTTTTGCTACAGCTCATAAAAATCGTTGATTTAGACGATGCGTATGTAGAAAGCCTATTTAGTTTCTAGTATTTACTAGCTCATATATATATATAATCCACTTCCGGTCCAAACTCCCTTATTTTGTTAAGTTTTGTGAAAAACGGCTCGGATCAAGCCCTTCCCGGTATTTTTTTTTTGATGTTTTTTGGAGGGGACCCTAAAAAACACCTTTTAAACACATTGGACGGTTCGGATCGTCGAAATTCAATCGGGATCAATGAAGTCCGGAACTTAACAGAATCCGAGAGTTTGGAGGTGAAGTTTGGTGTATATATATATGTATATTATTTATTTTTTTGTAACTAATTATGTTATCAACTTACTCTCGTAAAATTAGTATTTTAATAATAAATTTTTTTTATTACATACTCTCGGACTCTCGGTCTAAAAAGTTAGAAGTAAAATTAAAACAAAGTAATAAACTAAGGGAGAATAAAAACATAAAAACAAAACTTTTTTCACAACTCTCATTTAATAAAAAAATTTCCCATTCCTCTTCTCGCGCCATGCTGTGCCTTGCTGGAGCCTAGAACCGTGTCGTGCCCGTGCTTGTGTCGTTTCATGCCCATCCTACTTTCGTGCCATGCCTGGGCAACTTCTGTGCTCGTGCGTGCTGTGCCGTGTCGTGACTCGTGCCGCGCCTCACTTTGTGTCGTGCCCTTCGAAGACTGTGTCACGCCGTGCCCCCTCAATTCCGTGCCCATGTTGTGCCACATGCCCACTCAGACTGTGCTGTTCCAGGATTATACCGTGCATGTGGCGTGTCGTGCCACTACCGAATGTGACGTGCTCACTCGTGCCCGTTCCGGCCCGGCCCGTTTGACACCTCTACTTCTTAAGCATTTGCATGTTCAAACCCTTGTGTGGTAATAGATATGTATGAGAGAAGCTTTTGTCACGCTCACACCTTAGGCCCCAATTGGATGGTGCTAAAATTTTAGGAGGATAAGTTATAGAAGAGGTATCAGATAAGAAGGGGTATAATTTTTAGAGGATTGACTCACATTGATATGATGTTTATAAAGGGGGATAAAAAAGTTGATAGTTTGGATGATAGATAGAACAGGGGGATAACTTTTGACTTGATATCGATGTTTTATAAATAAGAGAGGGTAGATGATGAAAAAAGATGTCAAATGACTCTTTTGCTCTTGTAGTGTACCAAACTTGATTACGCATTAAAGTAATTATATAATTTCAAAACTTAATCTATTTAATTAATTTTGGACAATTTCAAACTACATTAATTTATTTCATTGAAAATTTAATTTTTTAAAATATTTTTTTTAAAAAAACGTTTTCTTTTTTAATATTTACATTTAAATGGTTAGTTGTCGTCCAAAATTTTACAAAATTAATTTTGGAAGAAAAACCCAATTAAACCCAAATTTCTCCACTAAGGCACCAATATAACTCTCTTTTTTTTTGGGAGTTTTAAAAAAACTTTTGCACAATTTGGTTCATTTTATATACATGTAAGAAGAAAATGGACTATTAAAAAAAGGGTAAGAAAAATGGATAGTGTATGGGATTCCAACCCAATGATCAAATGCCAGCTTGCTATTTCTTTGTTTTTTCCCCACTGTTAGATTATAGGTGTACTTGGTTCCAATACACTAGAAAATTTTCCCTTCTTTTATTTTCATTGTAACCATCTACACACACATATTCATCAGTCCATCTTCTTTGCATCTCCCACGGCAAACCAGATCAAATCTCACACATCGATGCCCGGATCACTCCATCTACATAGATTTTATTTTCATCTTCTCCTTGAATAACTCTCTCTCCATAGATTTCTCTCTCTAGAGCTAGATCTGTTAATCGCTCTGGTGGTGCCCGCTATTGCAAATGGAGTTATCAATGTCTCCGGCTACTTTGGATTTCACCAATATGGTGACCGTAGACTTCAAATTTCTCTCTCAAAATTCTCAGTTTGGTACAATTTTCATTTTTTTAGCATTTTTAAAATAGAATTTTGTTTGGGTAGTACTGAAAATTTGTAGTACGAGATGAAGGGTGGGAGTTGGGGAGGGGGATAAGGAGGGGCATTATGGTCCAAAACCCAACCCTCCTTTACTGGATAATTTTTGGGTAGGTTAAGGGGTGCTCAAAAATTATCGGGGAGAATGCCTCAATTGAGTGAAAACTAAGGGTAAAGTTTTATTAGGGAGGAAATTTTGGTTACCAAACCCAGCCAAACGGTTGGACCCACCTTTTATTAGGGTTGATAAGTTTTGGAAAGGGCCTTTACCCTCATCCAAACGGGACCTTGGTGGACAATAGTAGCTTTGGCTATTGTTCTCTTGTTGGGGTCCACTGCGGGTTTAGAGATCGCTGGTCACGTTTAGAATAGGTTGTTGTTCTATTCGCCTCTCTTTCTGAAAATTTAAGTGTTGCTTTATGGGAATGCCAACACCATGAAAAAATTTTAGGTACCAAATAGGTACCACGTGGCCATACCAAGCATGATCTCGGGTGTCCAAAAGTGTTTTGGACGACTGAGATCAATTCCCTCTCTCTCCTCTCACCCAACCACTCTCTCTCCTTTTCCAAACCATTGGATCGTATTTTGGACGACTTAAATTGCCGAGCGAGTACCACGTGGACAATACCCAATCGGCACTGGAAAATTTCTCCAATACCATTTATCCAAACAAATGATCTATCTTGCTCTGCATTTTGCTCTACAGTGATAGATTTAACTTTGATATTACACAAATCACAAAAAGTTAATGTCATCATCACCATTCATTCATAATTGAAAATTTCTAAAATCAGCTCATTGAGCTAATATTAATCCTTAAAAAGTAAATTAAAATGTGTGAAAAGTATATAAAAATGTGTGAAACTATATAGACATGTGTGAAAAGTATATTAGGACTTGTGTTTTTTTGTTGCCAATGGGCTGACAATAAAAAACCCTTCATAATTTATGGATAAGTTACCTAATGCTGGGCTGGCACATTTGGGTCCCATAAGCGATTTGGGAGAGGTTAATGGGTGTCCCCGCTAACCCAGTTTATTGAAAAAATTGAGTTTTCACGGTTTTTTATGTGATGTGTTGCGAGAAAATAACCTGTTTCAGTGTTTGAAAAAAATATTTTTTTGTTAGTGGAACACCCCCTACCCTAAATAGGCTATGTCTAAACCCAATAAGCGCTCTTCTTTCAATCGGACCCTGGAAAAATTGAGCCCATGAAAGAAAATTAGAGTCCTGCTACATACTCAACCCATCTACCTTCGAAACTTGTGCGTGTGGGTTGGGTAATTTTGAAGGTAATGGGTTGGGTACCTATCATTTCTGAGAAAATTATTATCAGAATAATTGGAAGAGTATTGATGTTCCCGCTTTAACTCCTCCATCACTTTTTGTTTTGATTATAGGAATGTTGTGTTTGATTTGGGTTTTGAGTTTTGATTTTGGTAATAAAGTGTGTGGGTTGGGTAATTTCAAGGTAGATGGGTTGGGGTACCTATCATTTCTGAGAAAATTATTATTAGAATAATTGGAAGAGTATTGATGTTCCCGCTTTAACTCCTCCATCACTTTTTGTTTTGATTATAGGAATGTTGTGTTTGATCTGGGTTTTGAGTTTTGATTTTTGTAATAATTAGAGGGAGAAATAGGGATAGTAATTAAAAAATAGGTATTAATGATTGGAGAGAGATAGAGAGAAAAAAAAATAGGGATAATAATTGAATAATAATTGAAAAAACCTATTCTTGAAAACCAAAACGAACAAGGCCGAAGTTTCATCTCCGAATTTGGTTGCAACTGCAGCAACAAGTCCGAGCTCTGGCAAAAAAAGAAATAAATTGGTTTTTTGGTGTTATTCGCATTTTTTATTCAAAAAATTACATTTGTTAGTTTTGCGACAAGTTTTCGTAGATTATTGATTTGTCTCGATGAGAGAAATCCAAAAAAATATAAAATTATGGTAAAAAATATTTGTTTTGAATAAAGTAAAAAATAAACCAGTTTATTAGATTAATTTTGGCTTTATTAAAAAAAATTAGTTTTGACCACAATTTTATACTCTCTCCATCCAAATTAGTTGTGCATGTTTCCTTTATAGGACGTCTCAAAAAATTGTCTATGTTTTTTTTAATTGAACATGGATCTTGTTTGATAGATCTCAATTAATTTTGTTTAAACAAATTTTTTGAAATCATAAAAAAATATATAGATTATGAAATATAGACAATATTTTTAGGGGTCCAAAAATAAAACATTCCCCATGATTTGGGACGGAGGGAGTACTTTTTAGATTTCTCTCGTTGAAAAAAATTAATAATTTACGAAAACTTGATGGAAAACTAATAAAATTTAATTTTTTTGAATAAAGAAAAAATGAATAAATAAAAAAATTGGTTTAAACGTTTTTGCCAAATGAGGCCATATGAGTTCGTTGATGGCATAAGGAAATCCATCTTGATGACGAATTCCACGAAAACAGTAAATATTGATCAATAAGTATTAATTAATCGTTGTTTTCTCCTCTTCAATGAACAATATGCATGATCTTGATCTATCGTTTGCTCAAATTGGTCGATTGAATAGGGTCTTTCAATCTTTGACCCAATTCATAGGGTCTTTCAATCGGGGAGAAATATGCGAGTGTGTGATCTAATCGATGGGCGTAGTATGCAATGGAAGTGTAGCAGCCGAGGTCCAGCAGGTTCGAGAGGTTCAACTGGGGCTCGGCTGACCCACCCCCTTTGCTAAGTGGGAGTAAAATCTCTCGGCGTCGGGGTGCTCATATGGGTCATGCTTAGTTCAGGTGATTTAAATCTCCATTTGGAATCTCTTCTACCGATTAAATGTGGATACCGCCAGTCTTTGCGATTTACAGGGGAAGGGCCTATCTTAGCCGGGTCAGCGGTTGCATTGGCTCGCCATCCCGCCGCCAGACGGCCGGTCCTAAGGTGTTCGCCCGAGGGGGGGAGCATGGGATGAGTTCAAAGTGTCGAGATATGTTAGTCGAGGAGAGATATCGCCAGGGCCCATGGAGCCGTCTTCGACACATGGCGGTTGGCGATTTGTGAGGATGGGATTGAGGCAAAGGTGGTGGTGTTAGGACATTGCTTGTAGGCCGCGCATCACCGACGTGGCGATGGTGGGTATCCGGGATTTGACAAGTGTTTAGAGTAGGGTGACGTTAGCCGAAGTAGCTGAGTGATCGCGACAGACCCATGTGCCTAGTCAGGATGGGACATTGCCTGGGGAAGTGGGATAGTGTAAGAAAAGGGGCTTCACTTCGCCTATATAAGGGAGCTCCCCCATCAGGTAAGAGGGCTGGACTTTCTGATTGAAGAGAACTCATTCCTTGCTTGTCTCATTCATACTGTCACCGGTGACTTACTAGATCGTCGGAGTGTCTTCCCGGACCACCACCGTCCGGGCAAGGCACTAACACGGGTGTTACTTTTGCATGCTACTCCTTAAGCGGGTCATCCGTATTGCAGGCTCTCTGCCCCCAACGTCCTCCGTCTACGTCAACGCTCCATGGTTCAAATAGGCACGTCGGAGAAGCGCGCCCCACCAGGAAGCACAATACACTTTCCTCTATTTTGCAACCAAAAGATGCTGCCTTGGTCAGGTCAATTCCTTTGCCGGCTCAGGATTTGGAGGATAGGTTGATTTGGCATTACTCGACGACTGGAGAATATTCAGTTCGTTCGGGGTATGAGTCGGCACTGATGATGAAACGAAATGGGGAGGGAAATAGTAGAGGTCGAGGTGAATCTAGCTCCCGTGATGCAGAGAAGAAGATTTGGACTAAGGTTTGGAATCTTCCTACTCCTAATAAAATTAAGAACTTCATTTGGCGTTGTGTCCAAGGTGCATTGGCGATCAGAGAGAACCTGTTCAAGCATCGAGTTACATTGGACATGATCTGCCCATTGTGTAATAATTATTGTGAGACTTTTAAACATCTCTTCCTAGAATGCCAGTTTGCTCAAATTATGTGGAGGATTTCCCCTATTGCGCTCGTCCCAACTATGAAGGAACAAGTATCAATCTTGGCTTGGTTTGATAATGTGATGCATAGGTGGAAAGGAACTGTGGAGGAAGCAAACAACTTGACTCTATGCGCAATGATTTTGTGGCGAATTTGGAAGTGTCGAAACGAAAAGCTTTTTAATGATAATAAGATTGAGCCAAGTCAGGCAATTTTACTAGTTGTTAAAGATTCTACAGAGTATGTGACAGCAATGCGTGAGGAGGGCAGAGTGTAGAGGCTGAGTCTGGAGCCAGGGGAAAGTGAACCCTGCTCATGGCAACTCCAATGGCAGGAAAAATGAAAATAAATGTGGACGGTGCATGGCACTCGAATAGTTGCAAGGTGGGGGCTAGAATGGTGGTAAGGGGGACGAATGGAGCTTTTTTGGCAGTGAGGGCGGAAAATTTGGGGCATGCTAGATCGGTTCTCATGGCGGAAGCTTTGGCTTGGAGAGCTGCATTGGACTTTGCGGAGGCATTGGGGTTGGATACGATCATTCTTGAAGGAGATGCTCTAGCACTAGTAAGAATTCTCAATAGAGCAGCAACTTGCCTAGCTGATGTTGAGGTGATTGTGGAAGATATTAGGAGAGGGAGCACAGATTCAAGGAGTGAGATTTTCAGTTTGCACACCGAACTGCGAACACAGTGGTGGACAAACTGGCAAGTAATGGGCTTCAATGTGTGGACACGAGAACGTGGGAATTTAGGCCACTCGACTGGCTGTAGGAGTTCCTTGATCGTGATCTTTTTTGACTTTGGTTGTATTGGTTTTTTTTTCTCTACAGATTGAAAGTAATGAAATTTCTATCATTTTGACAAAAAAGAAAAAGAAAAAAGAGTTAGCACCTTCACAAATGTCGATGAAACAGACGATGATTGACCTTATTCAGGGACAACGCCAATGTATAATGAGGGGTGTCAACTGAACCCACTCAATTGCAAAGTCCAAAATTTTACAGAGTCAACTTTTCACTTTTTGAAAAACATCGAATGTGATGACACCACTAAAAAAACCTGTTGAACCCATTGGTCATATGTTTAAACTACTTTCTCCGTCCCTCCTCGGGATTCCAACTTATTAGGGAACATAATCATTACACTTTATAACATGATTTTCCCATTTTACCCATCAATCTTTTACTTTAAATCAGCCTTTTGGATTTTTGATTTGCCATATACGGTAATTAGGCGCCAAATGATGATGGGAAGTGGTTTTGATTTGGCAGTACTAGTAGGCGCCAAATGAAAAAGGAAAAAGCCGGTGTTTTTGAAGTCATTGATCCAAATTTTCCCACCCAAAATAGAATTCCCTCCATTAATGTTTTCCAATTAACCCGTTTCGGAGTCATTAAAATTTTGAACCAAAATTAAAATTCTCTCCATCGATGTTGAGAATGATATGTCTAAGCAGGTTTTTAAAAATACAGTTTTTTTAAAAAAATATAATTTTTTGGAACAAGGCCTCAATCCTAGATCAATCCATGTCAGTGATAAACACTTGACAAACATATTTTACATATTATATGGAATGACTGAGATATTCCTATAATATTTTAGAGAGATACTAAGGCTATGTTTGGTAACACTTCTGTTTTTTGTTTTTTGTTTTTTGTTTTCTGTTTTTCGTAAAAAGGAAGTGAAAACAAAAAATATGTTTGTGTGAGATTATTTTCAAAAAAAAGAAGAGTAAGAACATAATTATGAGTTGGTTGGAAGTGTGCCGGCGGGAAACCGGAGGTGGTGGGTGGTGGGTGGAGATGGTGGGTGGTGGCGGTGATGGTGGGTGGTGGTGGTGCGTGGTGGCTGAAGGTGGTGATTAGGGTGGTGGGTGGTGGTGGTGATGGTGGTTAGTGCGTGATGGTGGTGGGTGGTGGTGGTGGGTGGTGGAGGTGGGTGATTAGGGTGGTGGTGGTGGCGATGGGTTGTGGTGGTGGTGGTGGGTGGTGGGGGGTGTGTGGTGGCGGAGATGGTGGGTGGTGGTTGGAGGTGGTGATTAGGGTGGTGGTGGTGGTGGTGGTGGTGGTTGGAGGTGGTGATTAGGGTGGTGGTGATGGTGCGTGGTGGTGGGGTGGTGGCGATGGGGTGGTGGTGGTGGTGGTGGTGGTGGCGGTGATGGTGGTGGGTGGTGGTGGTGCGTGGTGGTGGCGGAGGTGGTGGGTGGTGGTGGTGCGTGGTGGTGAGTGGTGGTGGTGGTGGTGGTGGGTTGAAGTGGTGGTGGCTAGAGGTGGTGGTGGGTGGCGGCGGTGATGGTGGGTGGTGGTTAGAGGTGGTGCCTGAGAATGAGAAAACAAAAATAGAAAGTGAAAGTTGAGATTTTCAACTTCCCCAAATTTCATAAATAGTGGAAGTAAGAAGTAGAATTTGAAAGTGAAAGTGACACAAACAATATTTCTGTTTTTAAATTGTGAAAATTCTGAAAACAAAAACAGAAAATAGAAAACGAAAGTGACACCAAACAAGGCCTAAGATGTGTTTTAAGAAAAGTAAACGAAGGATATGATATTGATAATCACAATAAATCCTTTTGAATAAATCAATTTACCATTAACAACCGTTATAGCCTAGTTCGTTTAGTAGTTTTAGTTAGTTTAATTTTGGAAAAAAAGTAATGAATGGAGAGAGATAGAGAGAAACGAGAGTACTGATTACAAAATTAAACTAAAACTAAATAAATATGTTTGGTTAGATAGTTTAGTTTTGATAATGTCAGCAGATGTAATGAGTGAAAAGAGATAAAAAAATAAATAAGAGAAATGATAATATCATCAAAACTAAAACTAAACTATGAAATGAACAAGAACCAATGTAATTTTTTAAAATCTTCTCTCAAATGCACAAAATAGACACTTTGAGGGAAGCCTAGCAATAATAATGCATGTTTTTCGGCCTACGTATAATGATGTTATAGAATTTACTTGTACGAGAATAATTTTCTGATTTAAGAATCTCTATAAATAAAATTTGTTTAATCAGTGACCAAGAAAATGTTATTCCCCGGTTCAGATTTTTTTTTTTTTATAATTTTCTGATTTAAGAATCTCTCTAAATAAGATTTGTTTAATCAGTGACCAAGAAAATGTTATTCCCCGATTCAGATTTTTTTTTTTGTGTAAGATAAGAAATGGACTCGATGGTGGACCACTGACCAGCTGCATATCTTTGTCCGAATTATGACACCACAACATCCCCGGCCCCTATAACTTCGCTGAATCTTCCTCTCCCTTCCTCCTTTCCTCTCTCGCCGGTGACCCGACGCAGTCTCTCTCTCTCTCTCTCTCTCTCTCTCTCTTGACGCAGGAGAGGAGAACAACAATAATCCTTGAACCCAACTTCCCGCATCACGGACAGGGACTGACCGACTCTCTATTTCTATTGCTCGCTCGCTCGCTCGCTTCTTGATCTACTTTTACTCGTGCACTATATTCTCGCTTTTGTAGTATTTCTCAACTGCCAGGTATATTCGGCAAAGTTCCTGCTTTATTATACTGATTGACTCCTTCCCGAGGCCGAATCGCTTCATCACCTACAAAAGTGGAACCTTTTTTTGGATCCAGCAACTTGTAATTCTAGGTAACTCCCTCTTCGATTCTCACCATATTTTGTTCTAATCTATCATTGTTCTGTCTGTGTTTCTTCGCTTGTAATGACTTTGAATTTCCGTCTGTGTGCTTATATCATTGATTGGTGTTTCGTCAGTATGCTATTTGTGTCATCTTCTACCTCGATTCTACTCTCATGTTAAATATGCGGCCTAGGGTCAGTGACGTTGTTTATTACTTTCTTCTTCTTCTATTTTTTTTTTATTATCATCCGGTGAGCTGATCTGACTCGTTTGAGTATTATCATGTTTGTTTGAGTGTAAATTTGTTCACCCTCACCTTTGAAACCATCCTTCTGATTGGTGGAAAAAGGTTTGTGGTCTGCAGAATCACATCACTTGTTGTTGGTAAGCGGGGCATTATTTTGTGGTAGACCGATCACTTTTTGGCTTGATATCACTTTCTGGTAGACTTCTCACTTTTTTCACCAATCAGTGCTGAGGTTGGACAAATTTGACTCTGTTTTGTTGCTTCAAATTGCTTGTGCACTTGCCCTTTCTTTACCCTTCAACTGTCGTTTTTTACCCTCCATATACAAACTAGTTTTTTGGTTTTTTGGGTTTTGTCTTGTTCAATTTTTTTTTGCATTTGTTAGTGTTTTATCGATTTTTTGTGGTTTCTTGGTTTGTCTCGACGATAGGAATTTAAAAAGTATAAAATTATTAACCAAACTTAAAGTTTTATTAATAAAGACGAAAAATTATGGCAAGAAATTGGTTTTTTGGTTTATTTTTCGTCTCTATTATCAAAACTTTAAGTTTGACTAATAATTTTATACTTTTTAGATTCCTCTTGTCGAGATAAGCCAAGAAACCACAAAAAATTGACCGAAAACTAACAAATGCAATTTTTTTTTGAATAAGGACAAAACCAAAAAACTAGTTTTTTGTATTTAGCCAAACCACCCCGTAGTGTGTTTGGACGTACATTAATGTGCAGCTAATGAAATTGATTTTAAATGCTGGAACTTGATGACTTACAGCAAAGTTCATCTTTGACACCCGAACAGGCTTTGGAAATTTGTTTCAGCGAAACAGCTCTTCAAAACTAGTACTGCTTGCTGTTAATTCTTTTCTTGAGATGGCGGAACTCATCGTTAGGGATGGCAAAATGCCCCCCCAGATTAGGGCTGGTTTTTTTTATCGATTTTTCGGGTCCGGGCCGGGTACAAGGGAAAATTAGAAAAACCCGGCCGGGTTCGGATAGGGGTTGGGTTTATATTTCCCCGTCCCAAACCCGCCCCGAAATATATTTATATATAAAATTATACTTTTGTTTTAATCTAATTATCATTATACTTAAGATATTCTATTTTTTTTCATAATTTTATTGTCATTCTACGAAAAAACTTTCATTCTTACCTTAATATTTTAACAATTACACTAAAATATAACTTTATTTACATGTGTTTACTTTTATTTTGCTTTTAGATTACCAATTTTAAAAAATTTCTTATGAAGCGGAGCGGGGCGGGACGGGAATGGGGGTACCCAAAAAAAATACCCGGTTGGGTTTGGGTCGGGGTCGGGTTTATGTAATAATTTTCAGGTCAGGGTCGGGTATGCCAAAAAATTGCCCCGCCCCGCCCCATTGCCATTCCTACTCATCGTCTCCTGAAACTTCAGTCTCGGTCAGTCATTTTTCCTCACTACAATAACATCATGCTGGATCTTTCCAGATTTTTCAGGCCGTTCTAGACCTAATGCCAACTGAATACTTTAAAATATCAGTTTTTTGATTTTTTTTGTATTGTTGGTTTTTTCTTAGAAATTTTGGAATTATTTGACTATCCTAGCCCTAGGTCGTGATGGTAATGAACCGCCAACCGAAGCACAACCATGTAGGATGACTGTGCAAATTATGTGAGTATTGAAAAATTCTTTGGAAATGTAGGGAGGATAATTTACAAGATTGATTTATTTTGCATTCTAATAAAAAAGAATTATCTGAGTTACATTATCATACGAGATCGGGGATAGGATGCAGTTGTACTTTCATCCTTCAAGATGGACTTAGCTCATCTATTTCGGTTCACATCACATGTTCTTTGTAACAAACAGTCAGGAGGTAGCATGCAAATGGAATTTTTCCTTGTTAATGTGTTTGATTTGCAACTATCCTTTTCCTTGTTGGAGAGAAAACATGGGATGTTCCATTACGGTATCTATAGCAAAGTTGGCAGCTTACCCAACTTGACATACAGCTGTTTTGTATTTACTATTTTGAGATTTGTTTTGTTGAGTGAGTGACAAACTTAGGACAGTGAAACGATTCCAAACAGGAGTAATTTGAGTTGAATTTAATTTTTGTGTTATGTCAGTTACCTGCATTCTCGTAGTTAGATCATGTGCTTCTGGTTGCCTCAATGCTTTGATGTTAATTCTTCCGCATGTAGGTTTGTGATCTAACGGAAATTGATTAAATAGTGTAAATAGGTCCTGTGTTGAGCTTGCATTGCTGTATATGACTGCTTGGGTGGATGACTGGTAGTTATCGGTGTATGCAGATGGGACACGTGGAGGAGACGATAGACCTCAAGTCTGATGAGGAGATCCCCTTCAACTCATCACACACTACAAGTAAAGCTCGTACTTTTGATTTTGAGGCATCCCATGTTGTGTCACAAGCGATTCCCTCCCATTCATGGGTTGAGCAGATGCGCTTCAGACCTCTCAGGAGTATTTATATCGTCTTAATAAAAGCAAAGATTAACATGTTGCTTCCTTTTGGTCCCCTTGCAATCTTGCTGCACTATCTTACTGGAAACCATGTAAGAAGTACGGACTTCACTCATTGTTTTCTTATTCACTTTATTGCTTTAATTGAGGGATGTGGAACCTTCATAATTTTTAGCCCCTTTTCATTTGGAATGGAGATTGATGACCCCGCAGGTAATTTATGGTCATCGTGGAAGGGGTGTGATATCCAAATGTCATTTTCCCCTAAGTAATTAACTAATGATGCTAATGAATTGTTTAATTTGTGATGTCTTTCCTCTTGATTTTAGTTATTTGATGGTTGTTATATTGCAGGGATGGGTTTTCTTGTTCAGTTTGTTAGGTATTGCACCTTTAGCAGAGCGTTTGGGTTATTTAACTGAGTAAGTTTTGGCTTCTCATATTATTTCTTGATATTATTGGTGGTGTTAACTCTCCTTTCGCTTCAACTAATGTACTTCCCATTTACCTTTGCTGTGCAGGCAGCTAGCATTCTTTACAGGACCTACAGGTATTTTCTGGATTTTACTTGTGACTTGTTCTGCAAAAACAGTTCTGCAAAACAAGAATGCAAAATATAACATAAACTATAGTATAACATAAACAAGAATGCAAAAACCTTGATGTCTTGATGCTATAGTGTGATCCAATCGCTTAGAATTGCACCCTGGACCCTACTGTCACGACCCTAACCCTTCCATGCAGTTCTAAATCATGACAACGTGCCAGTGACACCATCACTAATGCTATTTCATAGCATTAAATACCTTATAAGCAAGTGACCAAAAGGGACTCAAGAGCTTAAACATGTATATAACATAAACTACTCTAAATACCAAGAAATTATGGTTCAAAATAAGATCAAAACACCCAAAAATCAAAGATTCAACACCAAGTTCTTGAGTTCGTACACAAACTCAACCCGTTCTTCAATTCCATGGATCCTCAAGCTACCAAGTTGAAATTAAACTGTACGAAGCAAGAAATTCCATACAGAAACACAAAAATTACCTAAGCAACCTTCAATACAAGTTATGCAACCTTTCTCCTTGATTTCCCCCTTTTTTTCCCTCTCTTCTCTTCTCTTCTCTTCTCCTCCTCCTTCTAACGTTCTCTCTCTCTCTCTCTCTCTCTCTCTCTCTCTCTAACACATGCGCAATTAAACACACAGTTAAGCTATAGACTAATTAATCCAACACATAATCATATTTAAAATCACAGTTAAGGATCAAGGTTATTACACCAACTCCCTGTGTCAAAATAAATTAAAATAAGAATAGAATCGTAATGTGCAGGTACGCAACATATGCCTTTATTACCAATGTCTATTAAAAGTAGAGAAGTTTGAGCTTGTGTCTTGTTCATGCATCAATTGTCCTCGACTCATTGAATCACAGAATTGTTTACATATGGGTTTGGCGTGTGTCCATGTGTGCAGATGACCCTAAGATACTGAAAGGAAAAATGGCCAGCTCATTGAACATTTTCATCGAACAACTAATGAGAAATAGAAGTTCTTCTCATTCTTTTATTTACTTTGATCTGGTTGCCGGTAACATGATGTATGTTTTTGGTTGAATCTGCAGTTGGGGGCCTTCTAAATGCTACATTTGGCAATGCAACTGAAATGATTATATCAATATACGCTCTGAAGCATGGGATGATTAGGGTGGTTCAGCAGTCATTACTGGGCTCCATCTTGTCAAATATGCTATTGGTGCTCGGATGTGCCTTTTTCACTGGTGGGATCATTCATAACGAGAAAGTGCAGCGTTTCAATAAGGTAGATGACGATAATTGGATTGTACATATCCCAGGAAATAGTATATGAATTATTTATATTTCAAAATTATTTCATCTTGTTATATAGGGATAGCCATGAAAGGCTCCCTATAAGTACCTACTCTTGACAAACCGAGGATTTACGTATCTATTTGTGTATATGTTTATGTCTGTATACATGTGTGCATGTATATATGTAAAGAGGGAGAAATATAGAAGGAAAGCTGATTTCTCCTAAAATGTTTCAAAACAGGCAGCTGCTGTGGTGAACTCGGGATTGTTATTGATGGCTGTTATGGGAATATTGCTCCCAGCAGTTCTTCATTTTACACACACAGAGGTCCACTTTGGAAAATCAGAGTTAGCTCTTTCTAGATTTAGCAGCTGTGTAATGCTGGTGGCATATGCAAGCTACATTTTCTTTCAGCTGAGAAGTCAGCACAAATTTAATGATTCTGCGGATGACGGTCCTGTTGAAGTAAGTTCTTTACCTGAGTCTCATTTGATGATCTGGCATGCAATCATTTTAATGTGCAAAGTCATGGTTGCTGCCCCATTTCTTGTTTTATTTAGTAAGCTGGGTTTCTCCTCTTATCCATTAACGTCAAAAGCTTGAATTCCGCAACATACATATTCTTATGCTGCAGTATTTTGTGCCTTGAGCTGACTTATATCGCTCTTGGGGGTTGAAAGCCAACTTATCATTGTATTTTTGTGAAAGGTAAATTAGGTTTGCTAATGATCTTCACCATTGAGGACCAATGAACCATATTCGACAGAACAATGAATTTAATTTCTCCTCTTTTTTGTGGGGTAAGAGTTTATTTCTCCTTGTCATCCTATCTTGGTTTTGTTGCAGGAAAGAAACAGTACAGCTATTGAAGAAGAGGTTGCTGATATCACTCAATGGGAAGCAATTGGGTGGCTTTCTATTCTGACTTTGTGGGTGTCTGTACTATCTGGATACCTTGTTGATACTTTACAGGCGAGATCTACTTCTCTGCTCATCGCCGTGATTTAGGGAAACTAGTATAACATTGTTAGCTTAAATGCACCGTTTTGCATTACCAAAAACAATTGAAATGCTTCTAATTTCAAACCTTGGAAATGGTTCTAAACCATCTGTCTTGGCTCATGGCTGGCATTATTTTCAATCAACAGCTCATTCTGCATGGTGAACTTGTATCTTTACTTGTCATATGCCCACACTGGAGCCAATTTTATGGAATTTCCATGGGCGATGGAATCGGTAATATACGTTGAGTCTTGTGGTCTGTACGCTTGGCTACTAGTTTCATATGCCTTCGGCCCTTTGATGTTAATAAGCTCCTTGGGCTTGCTAACTAGAGACATTCTAAATGAGAAACTTGTATAATTTAAATTTAGCGATGGATTTAGTCACTTTTTTTATTTTGTTTTGTTTGACTGGATTTCCACACCATGTTCATTTCGTTCATGGTTTCAAAGTTGTTACACTACTTAAAAATGGAGAAAAGCATTAAGGATTTTTCCCCCCCTCTTTCCCAACTTCGGAGGTTTACATCTATTGCTAAAGAGAAGCATTATTTGAGAGTTCTGCAAGAATCTTGAAAGTGGCAATGGCCCTGTTTATTTTCCAGTTTAGTTTTAGTTTTAGGTTTGATGACATCATTATTTCCCTCATTTCTCTGTGTCTATCTCAATCCACTCATTACACTTGCTGACATCATCAAAACTAAACTAAACTAAACTATCTAACCAAACACAGCCAATGCTATTTAGACATATACCAAGCCCTCTCAAAGAATACACTGGTCCTCATTACAAATTTCAGTGGCGATCCTACTTTCCTTTGTTAGTAGATGATCAAGAAAATATATGTGACTATCTGAAGCAACCAAAATATGAAGTTTACGGCTTTGGTATCACTCCACCCTCCTGTGAAATAGGATTGGTAAACTTCTTTTTCATCAAAAAGAACTTGTGGATATGGAGGGATTCAAAATCACTGATTATGCTAGCAAACTGGCTTCAGTTCAGGTTGCGCGAAAAGCCCTGCCTCATTAATTACGATTTGAATGTATAGGTTAATGTCACATCGACTTCTGGTCAAGGATTTTGCTTAGAACTTAGAATTTAGCAGCCTTCCTTATGGTAGGAATTTCCAAGCCCTCGTTTATGCCACTGATAAACAAGTAAAGGTCTATTTATATACATACGTAGGGGCCGGTTCCCTCACACAACCAGTAACACAACATTTGACACAACAATAATCTGAGATGTTCAATTTGTTTAAATATGTCTTTAAGAATACCCTTAAAAGATCAACTCATTTGGATATTAGTAAGAGCTTGATCAACTTGATCAATTTATTCAATTTTTATTGTGTCAAATTTAGGTACAAATACCGATCAAGTTTTTACCGATATCTGAATGAATGGATTTTTACGGACACTCTTAAAAACATGTTTTAAACAAATTGAGCGGCTCCGATCATTTGCGTCGGACTCCAAAATGGGCGGTTTACATTTGTTGTGTTATTGGTTGTGTCAAATGAGTGGTTTATATGTGCTTTATTTTGAGGATAATATATGCTTTACTTTGAGGATATATGCCCGTATATCCCCGCTTTGGGATCAGAGAATTGAGGTGATAGTCAATTTGCATTAGCAGTTGATGGTTTCATTGTTTTGATTTACTTTTCAGGGAGCGTCCGACTCATGGAACATGTCTGTGTCTTTTATTAGTGTTATCCTGCTTCCGATTGTGGGGAATGCTGCAGAACATGCAAGTGCTATTATGTTTGCAATGAAGGACAAGCTTGTGGGTGATTGAATTCGTTTTAACCATTCATTTCTTACTTGTGGTGATTCAGCTAATTTGACTGTTTTGTTTACTAGGACATCACTCTGGGGGTCGCAATTGGATCATCTACGCAAATATCAATGTTTGTTGTAAGACCTTGATGCTTATTGTAATTTTTTACTGCTGCATGTTCACTTTGGAAGGGCTTTCTCATTTTTTTTTTTTGAATTCACACGTCTGTGAGAAACAACAATAGACTACTGACACGTCTTTTCCACCAAATTTCTTTGACACCTGTGCTTGGTGATTATTTTTTTTGGACACAACCAAGAGATTGAAATTATTTCTCTTGTGGGAAAATGGTGAAGTTCATGCATACGGCATAAGGGCTTATGAATCCTGCTCTTCATAAATGCAGATTCCATTCTGTGTAGTGGTTGGTTGGTTCATGGGAAAGCCAATGGACTTGAACTTTCAACTCTTTGAGACGGCTACACTCTTTATCACAGTGTTAGTGGTCGCCTTTATGCTGCAGGTTGGTCCATCTATTTGTGTTACATACTGATTCACTATATACTATCTCTATGCATTGCTCTTGCGGAAACACCTTATGGAGCCCTTTTAGTGCATTTTTAACAACTGCCATTTGTCCTTTTTTCTGTGACTTGATATAGCCATAATGGATTCTTCTTTGTTTTATTTTGTTATCTTGATTTCCTGGATATAAGGAACCGAATGAATTCCATGGAGGAGTTATCATTTCAATTTTTTGTTCCTATCGTGACTGAAAATCTGCTTTTTTGAAGAGTAAACTTTGTTACCATTGTTTTCATTATTACAGGAAGGGACATCAAACTATTTCAAAGGCTTGATGCTTATTTTAAGCTATCTCATCGTTGCAGCCAGTTTTTTTGTACACGTCGACCAATCTAATGGTGAGCTATGTACTACAAATTAGCTCTATAATTTTTAGCCTCGCCTCTGATATTTGTCAGTTCAACCTTTGATGCAGATAACCAAGTACCTGGGGGTGAATGGAAAAGACCCGAATGGTGTATTTGAACCTTTTGAACGAAGTTATGTTTATTATGTATCGTAGATATGTAATGAGGAATGTCCTTGTGTCTTCCCAGCATTGTGAGAGGGCACGTGTAATTTACTCTTCTCAATCCTTATTATGCAAATTTTCTTTCAAGATGACTGCCCTTGGTGTTTAATGGTTTGGTGCCTTGTTTGTGATGTCAATTGTACTATTCACTAAAGTTTTTGTTCCTATTACTTCCACATTTATGCAAGCGTATGTCTATGAGTGCTGGTCCTGAATTTGGAGGCTTTGAAACCTCATTGAGAATGGGATAGAGCATTTCATTCTTTAATTTGGGCCTTCCTCTTGTGGTTTTAAGAATGCTGTTTTCGCTTTTCATTAGAATTAGCTGGTTTATATTCCTGACAGTTCTCTCTTTTAGTTTGAAACTTTGAGTTTTGGTCCGTTCTGAGGATTGAAAGAACAGGGGGGAGCTCACCATTAAACTTCATAAGAAAACTAAGAGGGCCTTAAAACTTGAATGAGGCAAGCAGTTCATTGTTGGAAATCCTGTCTTTAAAAAGTATAAAAGGTATTGATGGCGTCAGTCTTTGCAGAAAAATCTAGAACTATAAATCACATTCGAGACACGTTATAACAATGTTTTCCTAAAAATAATATTTGCTCCCCACCAAGTGGCGTGCACCGGGTTAACAACAAATCTACTCTCAAGATACAATGAAACTAAACTTTAGGTTCTTTTTACTGCATTTGGCACAAACGAAGACAGACATAATATCTGTTAAATGAGTAAGTGAACAAAGAAATGATATTCTATTTCTACATAATAAAAGAATATCAATATGCTTAAAATTCTAAGAATAGAGTGCATAGAGAGTGAGCAATTTGCTATGGAATTTTCGGTGTGTATAGACTCATAGGCACCCTCTTATGTAGGGCTATAAATGAACCGGAAATTGCTCGCTAACTATTCGGTAATGGAGAATTTTGTTGAAGTTAGTTTTGGATACTAACCAAACTGAACTTGAACCTCAATTTTAGGCTTGTTTAATAAACAAACCAAACCTGAACTTGACAATCTTCAGCTCGATTAGGCTCGCGAACTTAGAATATATATATGGAAATTATCCCATCCGGGATCCTGGATTTGAGGTTTTTTGGTGTTTTGATGTTTTAAAAAATTGTTTTTGGGAAATCCGAGCCGTCCAATGTGTTCAAAAGGTGTTTTCTAGGGTCGACACGAGAAATTTTTTTTAAAACATTGGTAAGGGCTTGATCCAAACAATTTTTCACAAAAATTTTACATTTACAATTTTGCGAAAAATTGCTCGGATCAAGCCCTTCCCAGTATTTTTTTTGAAGATTTCTCGCGCAAACCCTTGAAAACACCTTTTGAACACATTGGACGGCTCTTATTTTCAAAAAAATATCGGAAAGGTGGACTCCTGGATCCGGGATTCCTGGATTAGATCGGGACTCCCGTTTCCGGACCTCCATGATCCAAATATTTTTTTGACGATCCGAGCCGTCCAATGTGTTCAGAATGTGTTTTTCATGGTCCACGCGGGAAATCTTCAAAAAAAATACCGGGAAGGGCTTGATCCAAGCAGTTTTGAAAACACCTTTTGAACACATTGGACGGCTCGGATTTTCCAAAAATAATTTACAACACAAAAAAAAATCAATTTTTTCTTGTTTCCGGGAGGAGTGGACTAGAAATTTTCCGTATATATATATATATATATATATATATATATATATATATATATATATATATTATATCTCATAAGAATTTCCTATTTAACCTTGGATATATATAAACTTTTACATATACATAATGAAAAATTTATAACTTGTACTTGTATAAACTAATAAAAGTATTATAAACTTAAATTTTACTAATATGTTTTTATAATTTTATACATGTATGAACTTATTTATGTACAAAATAGATTTTTTTTGAAGTTCTAGATTTATATTAAAACATAAATATCTAATATTTTTTTTCCCTGATAAGGCTCGTGAACAAGTTCGAGTTCGACTTAAAACTAGGAAAATTCGGCTTGAGCTCGGCTCATCAAATTTTCATTGAGTTCGAGTTTGGCTCGAGTTTGTTTAAAAATTTAATGAATAAACTTGAACATTTTAAAACTCAGCTCGATTCGGCTTGTTTACAGCCCTAGTCTTATGAAAGGTTGTGTCTTTAATAGACACACCTTAGGAATAATTATGACTTTTGATGACACTAATGAGGAAGAGTCATGTCTTATAAAAACAATGAATTAGGAAAAGTCATGCCTCTTACTAGTTACTATTTCGTGAGAAGTCATACCTCTTACTAGGCACCATTTTGTGAAAAGACACGCATTTTACTTAGACACCATTTCATGTAAAGTCACGTCTCTAGTAGACATTAATTTGATTAGGAAGAGTCGTGCCTCTTTGAGGCACCCCATGTTCCACATCCCATCCAAACAATCACACCCCTTCCATATAAACACATCTCAATCTAATAGGCGTTTTAATCATTCAATAAAGTCACAACTTATGTAAAACGATATTGACATTTCACATAAACCTCTCTCAACATCTTTTCATAAAACCCCCAAACCAAAAAATCATTTATTATTTTGAAAATTTCCAACATTCATCAGATAAGGCTACCATTATTCTCCAAAAAAGTTAATCAGATTCAGGCAATTTTTTGACTTTTTTAAGCCCATTGACGGGTCAAAGAGGCATAGACGGCACAAAAGTCATATTTCTACTTTGATTGTAAGGAATATTGAAACAACACAAATTCAGTGTTCTCAATTCCTATAATTTCAGCTCTTTTGTTGGCACCAGCACTTTCCCAAACCCAAAGAAAACCAAGATCCTATTTCTGCTCGTTCAATAGTAATTGGGACAGTTTCTTTTACCTTTGTCAGTTTAATAGAGATGGAAGTGATTATACTCACTGCGAGGATAGCTTGCTCAAATGTGGCATAAACCTTCTTCGTGTACTAGTAAAACATTCTCCCTACTCTAAATTACAAAGAACAAAATCTGTATTTACAATAGAATTCAGCCATTTGGTAACTGCCATTAAAATATAAGATATTTCATAATACGATCGTATGATGTGGTCAATCACTACAGTACAATTCAGTTCACCTTATAGCCAATACTGAAAAACTGAGAAAAATTTAAAATCCTTGCATTCCCTCAGCAACATGATATTTGTCTAAGGTGAACTATTTTCAATTTGGGACTAAGTTCTTGGCATTTTTGAACGTAGTCCCAAATTGAATGGGGGTCTAAGCAGTTTTGCTGCCAATTTAATATGTATTGTGTAGTTATCTTGTCTACTGATCCCAATTTGGCCTCTTAGCAACATGATATTAATCTATAAGATAGGAAGCAATTCGCAACTTCGGTACCCTGTCCTTCTACCATAAGAATATGCTCTCAAAGTGTTGGAATAATTAAAGAATTTCCCACTTAATAAGCCAAAAATCACAGAATAGTAACCTTTTTATTCATACAACTGGATTGGAAACAGATGCAACAAAAGCACACATTGCACTTCAGCAGTACCATAACATTGGGGGAGGGGAAAATTACACAGAAAAATATACATTAGAGAGCCCTTATATTGTCTCATCCCAATTCAAGCCACAAGCTATCCTCTCAACAATGTTGAAGATATGATGAAACCCCCCATATATGTCAGCCTCGTCTTGTTGTTTAGCGGTGCCTGGTTTGGTAAAAAGCAGTGAAATGCAGCCAATAACCCTCCTTGCGTGCCCAAAAAACCAAATGGTGAGTCACCAATTTGGTCAAAAAATAGGGTGCACATGAGGAGGTAGGTGGCAAAGAGAAGCCACAAACCAGGTTAGACCTGATGGACAAAGCCAACAAGAGGGGAAATAAGAGGAACCTGAATTGGGTATTGTAAATGGATCAATCCAGAAGGGAAAAAGGTTGGAGCAAAGGTTATGAGGAATGCATGAAGGGTAATTTAGTCATCTCCTTGTATGTAGGAGCAGAGAAGCATGGTGGCGCAGCGGCGGAGTATGTAAAGTCTAGCCCTTTGTTCCTTAACCAAGGAAGCACACTTCCTTGTGAACCCATTGCCCTTTCTCTTTGAAGTGGCATTGGCTCTGGTAATCTTTGACTGTTGTTGCTTTAGCTCAGCCATGAGTGCAAAAAGAGGATCTGAGAGTGGTGGTAGTAGCTAGAAAAATTCAAAGTTTGAAAGCTAAGGAGAAAAAATATCTCAGTTTTTGGAGCTAGACCCTGATGGGGGAAAGTGTAGGGTAGTCTTTAAGTATTTATATGCCAAAAAGGGTTGACTGGAGATTTGGGGGGGGAGGAGGAGGGAGTGAAGTGAACGTTGTCAGGTTCGAAAATAGAGGCATTTGTATGGAAAGGTGTAGCTTTTTAACATTAGTTTTCTCTGAGGAGGAGGTCAGTTCACGTGGGTTTGGGTTTTTTAGGATTATAAAGCAAGTGCAGTAGGAAGGATTGGCTGTTTTTCCCGTGGGATTGAGTGCAGAAAGACTAGACAAGTGGGGGAGGAAGCTTGAGATAAGGAGGGATGTAGTAATGAGGGCAAAGCAGGGGAACAGAGTGTCGGCTTATTGATCCCCGTTCTGTGGTGGTTTTGGGGGGGCAGGTTCGAAACCCCAAGCCTTCGATTCCGGAAACATAGAGCTCTTCTATTTTTATTTTTTTAACTTAAGAAACATTAACTACGAGAAGATTAAGGTGTCTAAAGATGTAGCTAACATCTCTAGACTCTGGAAACATATAGTCAAAGGAGAGATACTATATTAGAAAATTGAATAGACAGAGGAGAAATTTTCTTTTGTGACTAAGAAAACATGCATAACAGGGAAACCTAAAATAACCTGGAAACGTGAATAATAACCTAAACTAAATAAGAAACACAAAAATAAGAACTCAATAATATGGTAACAAAATATTTCTTAATATTATGCTAATAGGGGAGGTTGCTTGAGCTCCTTCAAACATTATATCCAAACAAGCAATTGAACAAGTACTGGGTTACCGACAATCACGACACAATGGGATTTGTAGTGTGAGATTGCTTCCGACTGTCACCTTCAAACTTCGAACCCTGGTACCCAAAAAGTGGACATGGAATAGCTGATTGGTATTTGATGACAACTTCGCGAATCACTTACTTAATTTGCATTGTATCAGATACTAACTATTAATTACGACTAGTATACGCTAGTTATTTCAAACTTTGATTCGCTTGTCTCCATATGCCCCGCAAGACGTGTACCCCAATATTAGGAATTTAGGATGGATAACACTTGCAGGAATAGGATGCACATTTCTTCTACATGCGGGTGTTCAAGCCAACTTAGTGAAAGTCAAACGTACAAGCTTGGGAAGGAACTCGCTTGCTGCAATGTCCTACTGGACCAATTCCTTGGAGATTCAAGGGTGCACTAAACTTTGAAACCTGTAAATTCATTGTGATCAAAGAGAGTACAACTTCAATATACACGAGGACATCGAGGAGAATTGAAGAATCACAGTAGGACAATGGTGAAAAAAAATATTCAGCTGACAAGTTCCAAACCTTGAACCGAAAGCAACAAATGCCAAACTGTTGGGAGTAAGGAATTAATTGTAGAAAGTGTAGACTAATGTTGGGGGTGACGGCAGATTCATTGAATGAAGTAAAGCTAGAAGCCAGTATATAGTTAATTCATCCAAGTACAGTGTCTCTCCATGAGTAATGCATAAACTAAAAATTACCACGAACTAGTTCACGAGAGAGACGGGAACTAGAGACGTGAATTGAACTTCTTCAAAGTAAATTGAGAGCATCACCCTACAGCACACTTTTAGGAAAAAGGTAGCATCATCCGAATTGGTAATGAATCTCTTTATTTGAAACAGAAATTGAGTGTACAAAAAGTTCAAAAGCATTTCTCGTAAGCAAACCACTAAATTTGTAACATTTTCCGTCAAGAGTGATATTTTTACAAACTTCTCCTTAAGTTGATTGAATTTACAGTGCTAGGGTACAATCATGTATACAGATTACACTGGTGAAAAAAAAAAAAAAAAAGAAGAAGAAGAAGAAGAAAAAAAGCTAGACTTGCACTCGTGGTGATACGCTTTCAAATAGCTTGCTGTTGAGTAGATGACCGAAATGTTTTGGCAGCATTCTCCTCAACCACACACCATGTATCCGCATATCCTTAATTTCCCCATGCTTTCTCCGCAATCACAAATTTATATTTGCATGGTTTGTTACAACAGACTTGCCTCAGCTAGCTTTTTCTGCCCCCGAGAAGCAAGCAACTCGTAATCCTGCATAGTTTAACAAACAATCGCTGAAATATTTGTGTACAAAAACAGATGCGTCACTTATTGTTATATTTTCGTTCTCAAAAATCTTATTGAGTTTTGTTCTCCTTTCTTCTTGTTTCAACAATGCAATACGCAGTAAAATTGTCCAAGCCAGGGTAAGGAGATGTGCTACAACTGTAAACAGACCTTACAGGCTAAGGCAGCTAAAAATAAAATGAATATGACATAAAAACCTGGAAAGCAACATTGTGCTAAAACAATGGCAGAAACTAGCCCGTTAGTTGAACGTGATGCATAACCACAAAACAAGCTCTCTTTGCTGATAGTATTATGGGTTACGTTGCCAAGAAGTAACATGATGTCACAAAACAAGGTTCTTTAGCTACTTTTTAACAAAATAAGAAAATGAGCATTACACAGTAAACAAATATCATTCAAGTCCGCCTGTCCAGTAAGAAATAGCACATACTACCCAATTAGAAATTACCTGTACAATAGCTTGTGCACAAAACTTTCCTGAAAGAACAGCACCTTCCATTGAAGCCAAATATTTTTGTTTTGTGTAGTCACCAGCCAAATAGAAACCTTCCACTGGGGATCTTTGTAAGGGACGGCAAGGTTCACAGTCCGGGACAGTTTTATAAACAGACCTGAACAAATACATAGGCTGGGTTTTTAAGGAAAACATAAATCTAATTGAAGAACCACAGCAGCATGACGTATGGCCATCACTCGTGTAGACATGTAGGATATTCTATTTTGTTGTTTTCCTATAAAACTGAATTGGTGTATGACATTTGTATTGGGTAGAATTCAGATTACTAAAGTTAAATAGATCTGTTCATATCAGTACAAATTTTGCTAAAGTAAAGAACAAAGTTAATAAAAGGAAGTTAACAAAACATTTTTAGCAAAAGAAGTCCAATGTGTACTTCATTTTTGCAAGCTGGTGTTCAACTTCTACGCTATGGATGAGATCCAACCACAAATCTAAGTGAAGAACCACACCACACATGGTGTATGGTATCATAATCTGTAGTCTTATAGAATACTTACCATAATCTGTAGTCTTATAGAATACTCAATTTTCTTTTTCCCTATAAAACCGTATTTTGGTGTATGATGTTTGTATTGAGTTGAATTCAGATTACTAAAGTTACATATATATTCACAGCAGTACGATTTTTGCCAAAGTGAAGAACAAAGCTAATAAAAGGAAGTCTACAAAACATTTTTGACAGCACAAGAAGTCCAAATTGTACTCCTTCATTTTGGCAAGCTCGTGTCCAACAACTACACTATGGAGGAGAATAATCCAGCTATCCACTTGTCAAGGACTAGTGAGAATATTTTACTCGCAGTAACCTTCACTCAGAATGCCCATTGGAAGAAAGATTCTAAAAAAGAGTGGATTCTAACCTTGGTGTTTTAACTACATGGTACTTCAATATTTTTGCTTTACTATGATCAGCAGAAATTTCATCAGGAAAAAGTTTTGCGAGCTCCATCATCGTAGCGTCAATAATTTCTTGATCACTTTTTGAGATCCATTCCTCTGCAGGTGCGAAAACCAATTCCAGCATAGAACGATTTGGGTCATAATATTCCTACACAAAGAAGGCAATAATAAGGCACACTTTCTAGACAAATGAAGGATGATGCTTTCCAAGATTTCACCAGATTTGGACAAATAAGAAAATTGGATGGAAGGATATTGTTTATGCTTGGAAACAAAAGGGAAACAAGTAACTTGAATAACCATCAGTAAGTTGCAAATATTTTTTCTTCATATAATACAAATTCTGGAGCCCCTGACTTCTCTATGTCCATACGAAGAAACTGCCTATCTGTAGGAAAGACAATAAACAAGAGCTACCAAAAGCTGGCCATCGGCCTCGTCAAATTCTTCCTATGCACAATACAACTACAAATGCTTACAATGTGATGCTGTTTCATGTCACCGACACAAGGAAAATATACAAGAACCTTAAAAATGGGTTACATGAGTCTATTTGACAGTTCATATTGGCATTCTTCTGGCCAAAAAATACAGATATTGCAGGCATTATAAACATGGGGCCGGTTCTGGGGACACATAAAAAACACTCCATCTCAGCCCTTCAAACCAACAGTCGAGACTAAAACAAACTCTCCCCCTTTTTAACCCACCCCACCTTATCTTTCTCTCTCTCCCTTTCCCCACGACAGACCCTCACCTTCCCCATTCCCCTCTTTAGCACCTCCATCTCCGGCGACCTATTTGCTCTCTACTGAAAAAGAGTGGAACATGACTAAGGGTTCAAAATTTTCACTACTGGTAAGTTTCACAAAATCCGGATTAATGTATGGACTTGGCTCGTGAAACTAACCATGTCAAATGCTGAATTAAGGAGCCGTTCCATTCTTATGCTACCAGGATAAGGATGTATCAGATACGTTGGCCTATGGGCTGAGAACCCAACAGGGCATTTATGCATTTTTATTTTGTACCTTCATGGTATCAATAGTCTCAATCAATTATTATTCTTTAGTGAAAGAGGATAGAACCAGATAACTCAAAACTAATTGGGACGCACCATCCCTTGTGAATTGAAAACCATTAAAGAAAAGGTTATATGGAGGACGATCGAATTCATGAGCACAAGATTTTCTAATATACAAAGGACCCCACTGAAGAAATTTCTTTCTAATTTTTCTTTTGGTTTTGGGTCAAAAAAGTTTTTATAAGAACATGGGCTTTTGCTCGAAGGTGTTTTGTTTGAGTGATTTGAGTTGACTGGAGTTTCCATTGCTTGATTTTTGGTGGTGGGTATTTCAAAGATCCATTTTTGGAGTTGAAAATTTTGAGGATTTTGGCTGGCAGCAGCTGCTGCTGCGTTGCTTCCAAAATAATGGGCCGAGATGAGTGGCGTTGGAATGTTTTGGGAAGAAGATGAGCAAATTTTAGGGTGTGGGAATGTCTTTGGAGAGAGAAGTTGTTTTGATAAGTTTTAATCTCATTTCTCAACCGTTGATTTGAAGGGCTAAGATGGAGTGTCTTTTATGTGTCCCCGGAACCGGCTCCTATAAACATTACCTTGCATGTCACAGACATGTCAGCATACACACTGAGAAGCGGACTTCTGCATCAAGTCAAGTCACTTCGTTAATATAGATCTTTAGAACCAACAGTTACAGAAATGCATTTGGTCGAAGGGAATACAAATTGGAAGTTGAAGAAGGATTACTCTCAATCCTTGACAAATGGAGATCCTTGACAAATGGAGATAAATATACTAATAAAGAGGATATACCGGATGTTATATTCAAACACAAGGAATATGGAGAGTGAGGAATAAGAGGACAATGATGACTGCAAAAGGTTTAAATTTACCGTTAGTGTAGAATCCTGATTGTCCTATTACCACCACAAAAAACTTTTTTGAGGAATTTTCGACTAAACAGGCTGCTGTTCACATGTGAGAAGAACAAGTTTGTGAAATTCAGATACTCTTACCGTAAATGCACAAAATCACTTGGAAGACTAGAATTTGTAACAATTAGAATATTCCTATGAGAGTTTTTTGCTACTCACTAGCTCCCTGTTTTATTAGCTTTGAATTTGAAAGGTATTTCCTTTCTTGTATATTCTTAGTTTCTTCAATAAATTCTTGCTTACCCCCACCCACCAATAAAAGGGGACAAACTGAAATGCATGAGAATGACCTGCTAAAGAGTAGATGATCGTATGTGTTCTTCAGTTTCCTGTCAAACCTACAAGTGAAGTCAACTAAAATGTCAGCAACCAATGAGCTCACATATCAGCTATCTATAATGCAAATCATAGAGAGAACTGAAGATTGACGAAAATGAAGGAACATGCTCGAGAAGTGTACTAACAAGAATGTTCTAAAGTTTCCTCCCTAAAGCATGATATCATGTTATTGCAAAAACCTTTCATGTTTACCAGGTCACACAAGTTGAACAAAGAATTATAAACATTTTCTGTCAATACAAGACAAAAAAATCCTTATTTTGCATGGATAAGATCACATACTTGTCAAGCACAAAATATTGGAAAAATCAAGCAGAAAGAACCATACTAACCATATGTGGACATTTATAACAGGAACTCCAACTAATTTCTCCAATTTTCTGAAGTAAGGAATCTCTTTCCAGTCTTCGGGCAAAAGAAGTTTCAAGGTATCGACTAATTGAAACAAAAGAATCAGTAATCTTGGATTCTTAAGTTAAGAATGGCGAATCACAATAAGGCAGTAGGTAGTATACCTGGAGTGGCAAAAACATAAACATCTCCTTCAATAACATTTCCATTATTTAGTAAGAAGTTCTTCACGGTTCCATCTTTATTCAGCTCAATCTTTTGAATTCGAGAATCAAGCCGGACTTCACCACCTAGGGACTGAATATGATTGACAATTGGCAGGCAAAGTCTCTCTGGGGGGTTACCATCCAAGAATGCCATTTTTGAACCATGCTTTTCCTACTTATCATCAGGTATCCAAAATTAGCTAGTGCTAAGTAAAACTGTAAAAGAAACATGTTTCATTTTATTCCTATAAAAGCAACTGGGAAATACAATAGTACAACACGTGAAAAAAGAATTTATTCGAAAAAAGGTGCAAATAAATATTCCTCAAGTACTTTCAATGACCACCATACCAATCTAAAGTGATCTATATGAAAAATAAATAAATCACTGAATAGGAACAATATCAAACCTGGAGAAACCGGTTTAAGGCAATCAAAATACACTGCATGGAAAGTTCATCAGGGTTTATGAAGTTCAATGCCTTTGACATGGCAATAAACACCTCAGTAGTTACTCGATCTGGTACACCCTAAACAGATAGAAATAATAAGCTATTAGTAACTTGCCAAGTTGAGCAAACAATAAACTAGGACACAAACACATTACAAAGTACCCCAAATATTCAGCCTCGTATTCTAACTCTTGTTCTACTCAAGTTAGCTTCATTAGTTGAAGCCTTTAATAATCAATCCATGCAACATAAACCTGGTTAGAGAGTATTAAAAGGGCTACCGTACTTGTTTCCTCATCCAGTCTTTCACAGTTAAACCATCTTGAGCTTCAACATACGCCTGTCCACCTATCATTGCTGGTAGTAGTCCAATCGCAAATTTTACTTTCTCCGGCCAAGTAAGCATTTCATTATTCCTTAAGATGGCCCATATCCCTGGATATCACAGTTATATGAATGCACCCATGAAACCTTCCAAGGTGATTAAATAACAGAATCTCAAAATTTAAGTGTCGAAGTCTATTCATATTGCACAAGCAAGGGTAGGGATCTGTTCTACTGCTCACATGGTGACATCCACTCCACACTACCTCCTTTCATGACCCATGCCAAATCATGAAGCATTAATACCCGGCTGGCGATGGTGCTTATATTTGATCCCATTAGCGAGACCAGCACCCTAAAGCATGTTGTCACTAGAAGCAAAACCAAGGTTTTTCTAAATGAGTTGGCATTCAAGATTCAAGCGGTTCTTGCTTTTTCCAACTTCATATGTCCTATTTCCGAATTCTCTTCGAAGCTCACTCATAAAACAATTATGAACATGCTTTGGTTCTCATAATTTAGTGCTGATTTCTCACCGTTTAATGGTGCCGGTAGAATGTCAAGGAAGTCAAATCGACTGAACTCCCCTGGCTTGTTTGGCATTGCAAATATCATAGAATGTTCTTTCCACTGCAACCGATCATTTATACCAAGTTCTCCAAACAGGTTCTGGACATTTGGGTAGGCGCCAACTTCATGCAAAGAAACAACCAGACATGTCAAGCAGAACGTACTGAAGTTGTAACACCCAAATTAAAAGATGAGGCATCAACAGGAGACAAATATATGCTATTAATACTATTAATTAGGAGATGACTAGGAAGACAAAAAATACAGTTGGCCAATTAAACTTCCAGAAAGTTTTTGTATGACCCCTCAACAGATGAGATGTCCTGAGAGACATGCAGGAACTTTAGGACAAGGAAGCATTACGACAAGACATTCAATGATACACCCATCCCAAAGTGGATTTACTAGATCCCTATCGATCAAAATGGATCCATCAACCAAAATTTTGACTTTTAGTCCAGCGTACAAATTAGGGACATTTACCATCAGGTCACTCTTGAATCCCATAATTACCATCAGGTCAAAGCCCAACTCTGAAAAATTCTCATCAGGTTAAAGCGATATCATATGAAAGTGTTTAAATCACTAAAACCCTATGATAGGAAAATGCACCATAAACCTAAACCCTAGGTACCCTACGACTAAGGTACCCTATGAAAGTGCCTAAAATCCTAGGGTACTCTATGAAAGTGCCTAAACCACTAAAACCCTATAATAGGAAAATGCACCCTAAACCTAAACTCTAGGGTAGCCCTTGTGTAAGTATAGGGTTTTACTTTGTATTTTATCTTTCATATTATTAGGGTTGCTTTTGTAATCTTTTTCTAAGTTAAGGGTAGTATAGTCTTTTTAGTTTTAGGGCTCTATTTATACTTGTTCTCTTCTTTGTAATTCAAGATGTTGAATATATGAGATATGTTTTCTCCCCCTTCTCTCTCTCTCTCTCTCTCTCTCTCTCTCTCTCTCTCGTCAAAAGTATCATGGTATCAGAGCAGGTATTGGTTGATCCTGATGAACTCCAGCCGTCTCCCTCCTTCTCTGTCTCTTTCTTCTGATCTTAGCAGCAGAAACAATCAGCAGCAGTCAACAGCACGCAGCAACAGCAGTGAATCTCTCTCCTTGGCATCTCTCTTTCTCCGTCAGCATTGCAATAGCAGCAGCAGTTGTAGCATCGTCGAACACTGTTCATCGTCAATTCACTGTTCATCAAGTCACTGTAGCATCATTGAACCACTGTAGCTCACTATTCATCTTCTTTTAGCTGTCAGCAACGCAGCAGCAGCATCACGCAGGAGCAGCAAAAACCTCCGACAGTCACTGACTTCTCCTCCTTTACCAGCAACGACCATCAGTGAACAACTTCTGGCCATCAGAAACCACAGGTTGCATTCGAAACTTACTGGGTACTCTCTGATTGAGTTCAAAACTGACTGGGCTCCTTCATATTGAACTCGACTGGCTGGGTTTGTCTTTCTTGAGGGCACTGGTTCTGTGCAGAGCCGGCTCAACACTTTTGAGTGCCCAAGGCAAGTTCTAAATTTTGTGCCCTTTAAACTTAACAATTTTTACATGAAAAAAAAAAAAAAAACTCCATCCTTGTTTGAGGGCGTCTATACAAGCAACTAGAGTTAATTAAAGAAAGTGTATGACCATTTCCATCCTCAAAAACCAAAATTACAATTCCTCATAGTGAACCCAGGTGGAGATGAAATAAATATAACAATAAATATTTGTATCAGACAGTCCTGTTATCTAGACTCCTTTTAACCAAAAAGAGAGGACAACAAGACAAAGAAAAGCAAAATGCACATTGAAAGAGTTGGTGTAGGTGGCTCTTGTCAGTAGCATTAAGATATGGAGTAGCCAAATACTAAGGAGTAGGAACAGGAAGGAAGGTTTGGTCAACTGGTCTGCTTTATCTTTGTCCCACATCGGAAATAGAAGAATGAAAAAGGTTAAAAGAAGGGATATAAAAAGAAATGAAGGAGGGACTTAATTATTAGTGGCCTGTTCTGGTAAATTTGTACTTCAAACTAAATGGGCCTTCTTTTATTTTCCATTTTGGGCTTTTTTTAATATTGGGCTACAGTGGTTGGGCTCTTTTGTAACTTATAATTGATTATTTTCGTTATTTGAATAAAAAAAGTGTTCTACTCAAGCCCATTTCTATAAAATGTTGGGGTGCCCCAAACAGTACCCATTTTTGGGGTGTCCTAGGCCCAAGGCCTTGGGCCTAGGCCGGCTCTGGTTCTATGTTCTGTTGGAAGATTGTTATTTCTGTGGGTTTTTTTCTCTACATGGATTCTGACTATTAGCACCTCTGGACCCTCTGGTTGAACTCTGGTAGTGTACTGGTTCTGTGTTTTGTTGGAAGATTGTTATTTCTTTGGGTTTTTCTTTTTTCTGCATTCTCTTTGCTACCATTGGCATATATTCTTGTTTGATGAATATGGCAGAAGACAGAGCAATCATTGTTCGTTTGAATGGGCATAACTACTCTTATTGGTCTAGTGCCACACATGAGTATTCTCGGCCCACACTGCAGTATTCTCGTCCTCCGACAGCCTTTACAGCTCCTGCCACTGACAGTACACAACAATATCTTGAAGACTATCACCAGTTTCGTACATTTCTGGCTATCATTCATGGAGGTCCTTCACAAGCATGTCATGACCACCACTCACTCAGGTTTGCATGGTTCCTATACCACAGGCCGAAGTTGAGTATTAGGCCATGGCTCATGCCACCTCTGAAGTTGTTTTGGCTCGCTGGTTGTTATCCAATATGGGTCTCACTCTCTCTTCTCCCACACCACTCTTTTGTGACAACAAAAGTCACATTCAGATTGCTCATAATTTCGTCTTTCATGAATGCACGAAGCATATTGAAATTGACTGTCATTTTGTTCGCCACCATCTTCAGTCCGGTTCTATCTCTCTACTGTTTGTCTCCTCTTCTCTTCAGTTGGCAAATTTTTTCACTAAGACGCACACCACCGCTCGTTTCCGTTTCCTCCTTGACAAACTCTCGACGCTCTCCAGGCTCGCATCATGAGTTTGAGGGGGGTGAAAGTATAGAGTTTTACTTTGTATTTTATCTTTCATATTAGGGTTGCTTTTGTAATTTTTTTCTAAGTTAAGGGTAGTATAGTCTTTTTAGTTTTAGGGCTCTACTTATACTTGTTCTCTTCTTTGTAATTCAAGATGTTGAATATATGAGATATGTTTTCTCCCCCTTCTCTCTCTCTCTCTCTCTCTCTCTCTCTCTCGTCAAAAGTATCACCCCTTTGACTAGGGTACCCTATGAAAATGCCTAAAATCTGAAGGTACTCTATGAAAGTGCTTAAAATCTTAGGGTACTCTATGAAAGTGCCTAAACCACTAAAACCCTATAATAGAATAGTGCACCCTAAACCTAAACTCCAAAAAAGAGTGACTTACCTTAGTGGTAATTAAAAAAAGACTTACCTTAGTGGTAATTAGACATCTCTTTTCTAGACCTAGAGGTAATAATCCCTACAAATTATCGTTTGGGCAGCAAAATATGAAAGACTTACAAAATATATGTAAGCCAGTCTCATACCAGTCTCCATCATCATCTTGCCATGCAGCCACCTGTACCGAATAAGGGCTGATCATTATCACATAATCTGTAAGTTATCACCAAACCAAACCAAACGGAGCCTTAAGTCCTATCAGTTGGGGTCAGCAACATGAATCTATTTTTTTCCATTGAGTTCTCTCGAGGTCATAGTGTACCATGATATTAAAAAAAACCTAGATCCTTTCGAACTACCTGAAGCTAATTTATCATAGCTGCTGTAACTCCATAAAAGTATCACATAATGAGTTCTCTAAAAGTATCATATCTTTTCAGCTAACTTGTTCTCGAGGTCATAGTCTTTGATTTTGCTAATCAAGCATTTTTGCATAAAAATGAGCCAATATTAAAACTTCTTCCGGTGGGTAAGTGGAAAAATCCATCTACTCACACTTTTCAGTAAACGGAAAATTATATATTCCAACCAATGACAGATCAAAAACAACAAAACAGCGAGTTATATATTCTGATCAATGAAGGATCGAAAAAAACAAAAGAGTCCACATTCTTGGTATAAAAATAAGGGTTACAAAGAACAATACAGGTAGCAGCTGAGCCTTTTGGTTATAAGAGCGAAATAAACAGAGCATTTCATAAACCTTTCCGCCTAAAACGTCTCTTGCTTCCAGCAATATCGGTTTATGGCCTGCATCTGCCAAATATTTTGCAGTTGACAAACCAGCCAAACCTGAAAGGATATGGACAGAATAGTAAATTATCACGACAATTCACAACAAAAGAAGATATCGTAACATAATTATACTTTGAGCACAAGAACAAAATCTGGTAGACTCAGCCCATCATTAAGCGGCTTGTTTAAAGTTTTGGTGCATGAAGTGGCTAAATCAGGAGGCTGCTTTGAATGTCTGCATACACATAAATACGGTTGAAGGACTACGCATACACCTACATATGGTTGAAGGACTAAGTTTAAAAGAGCTATTTAGGATCAAATTCCAAAACCTAATTTCAGACACTTGTGAAGCATAACCTGACAAGTTAAAGCACAAGAGCTTAATAGAGCCCTCCAGCATCCCAAATCAATCAGGTGTACAGAAAAACAGGACTCCCAAACTATAAACTTAGATTATACCACAAAAATAAAGTTGGAAGTAGTTCCTATCACAGCTAACTTCTCAATATACCAAAAAATTTTGCAATGTGCAGAAGCATAGCATAAAACAGGTTTAGAAAATGGGGTGTGAAAACAGTGAACCTATATATTTACCTGCACCGGCAATGACGACCTTCAATGGCTTATCTGGACGAGGAGAAGAACGAAAGGATGAAGATATGTAAGCAGCTTCCAAATAACTGACAGTACTCTCAAGCTCTGGTCTTGGATAATCCATGCAGACCACCTTCAACACAAAGAAATAATTAACTACTAGATAGATTAGCAACAATCCTCTGAAAACCAATCAATCCTATTACATTTGTAAGTCAGACCTGCAAAGGCTGCACGTTCTTCATTGGTCTGGTTCTAATAGGATATACATTAGATATCCTATGCCCCAACGAATAACTCCCTTGGAACAATGGCGCCTTGTTATGCCTTGAACTAATGGAACAACCACATCTCCAAGTATACTGTGGGTTCCACAAGTTAATTACGTTGCTTTGCCCAGTCCAATTTACAGCAGAAACATGTCCAAATTGAAACATGTTATCGAACCCAATTAACAGCTCAGATTCTGAAACCTGGACTAACTTTCGGGAAAGAATTCAATAACTGCAGCAATAGTACCCCTGCAAGGAAAATTTCAGCAAAGTAGAGCTATGTCATTAGAAAGAACTTCACAATTACAAAATTACAGCATACTATCTTGGAAGTGAAGTCTACAAGAACTTCTTGACTGCACAACCGTACAAAACTAGCAAATGCAACCCATAAAAGCAATTCCTTTTCTCCATAAATAAAGCTTCACTGTTGCTCAAATAGTCTATTGGAACTTGGAAGTGAAGTTGCTGCTGCGAAATTAAGAAGTAGCGAAAACTAGCAATGCAATCGATAACCTCAATTCTACAACCAACAGCTGAATAGCGCTGACTTATTCACAAAACACCAAATTTTCTCCAATTATGCACAAGACTGAACATCCACTGCTCACCCCCCAAAAGGGCCAAAACTAGTGATGGAACTCGACGGAAAAAAAACCCCCAAAATTGGAATATGGAAAAGGAACCCAGATTCAGAGAAAGAACCCAACTTTAGAATAGAGAGTGAAGCACCACGGTGTTATCAGTAGTTGTACGAAAGTAAAGTTACCTACTCAACTCCGGAGTGAAGAAAAACTAAAGCTTTGAGAAGGGATCGATCACAAAGATTGAATTTTTCAGAAAAATCAATTCAAGAACAAACTTCACGGGTTCGTTATACCTCGGGGCATCTAAAAACTGGACTTGAGAATGATGAATTTCACGATCCCTTCAAACCGAAGGAAATAGGATAATGAAATGTTCAAAGGGGATGACAGAGGGCAGAGTAAATTTGGCACAAGCGACTGAAGATGGGGGAATTGTGATGCCTTTTTGTGGTGTTGTTTTGACAGTTACCCACTTAAGCAATGGTGGATAGAGAGGGACAGCGGGGGTGGATTATTATTAGTCCAATAAGTCCATACTACTCTTAATTCAAAGTCTTCACTTGTCTCCAGCTCTTGTACCTAACGGCCCGATTGGATGCCGGATTAGTTTTAGGAGTATTAAATATGGAGGGGGTATAAGATAATAGGGGTAATATATATGAAGGGTGGTCCCACAGTGATGTGACATTTATGGATGGGGATTAAGTAATACTTGGTTTGGATGATTTTGTGAGAAGAGGGATTAAATTTGGGAGGATGATGTAAAAAACTGTCAAAAGACTTTTGCCCTTGTGTGAATATTCGTATTAGTTATGTGTTTTTTTAATTAGACAAATCTAATAATTAATTTATTTATTATTGAAACTCAATAACTAATTAAGCTATAAGATTTAATTGTAATTAATTTTTATATTAATTGTTTTATTATAAAAATTAATTTATATGTTTACTTTTTATTATAAAAATTATTGAATCGGATCATCTTTTAGGAGTTTTCAAAAAGTATGTCAAAAAACTAACGAGATTTTTGGGTTTTATAATTATTTTATTATAAAAACTAATTAATGTTTTATTAATTTTGGGTAAATAATACTCCTAATTTTTTATTACATTTTCAAATAATAAAAAAAGAAAACACAGCACATGCCAATGTCTTGGGAGGGGTATTGGGATGGGGTATTAAAAGGGGTACAATGGTCATTTATCGAGGGGAAGAAAAATATAATAAATATGGGCCAGCGCAGGGTGTCAATAAATAACACTCTGAAGGGGGTGATATTTAAATCCAGGTGATAAATAACACCCCCGCACTTATTTTTTTAGCGAAGCGAATTCATGGCCATTAGGTGTTTTTACATCTAAAATTAACCAATCCGATGATTAATTGACACGCGTACCGAGAGTCTTAAACATTGGCAATTACTGCGTCGATCTGAGCCTGCTAATGGATTAAAAGAACATATTTGAGTGAATACGATGTCGTATCATGTTCAAATATAAAAACGGTTATTAGCAGTTACGAACCATCGTTATTGGAAAGAATTGACCTCAAAGGTATGGGATTAACTGTTAAATATATAAGTTCCACGTGTGAACTTGGGAAACAAGAAAAATTGGCGGTTATAACGTGGAATCTTATAGAAAGCGATTATTCATCTTAACGCTTAATCATTTGAGTTTGTTTAAACAACTGTACGTGCATTCAAAATCAAAGCTTTTAGAGGAAGATTTAGAAGAATTCAAATTGACGCGAGGAGGAAAGGAAAACCGCCAACTCGAGGAGTGGAAGTTAGAGTTTGAAGTTCAAGCCGATGTTCAAATTCATTGAAAAACTTTAAGTTCAATCGCAAAAGAACATCTATAAATAGAAGAAATCAAAGAAATAAAAACCCCCTGACAAATCTTCAACAAACAAATATCAAAAAAACTGGATGCTTGGTTTGTTCATTGGCAAAGTAGTTTAGGATTTCGAACTCAATTCGAAGTAGATTAGGAAGTAGATTAGGAAGTAGTTAGGATTAATTTCGATTGTTCCTGTAACAATCACCCCTATCTCGATTGTTCCTGTAGCAATCAACCGTTCGAAGTTCTTGTATTTGAAGTGGAAGACAATTTCGAAGTAAGTTTATCTTTGACTTATTAATCAAAGTGTCTTGTTTCTTTTTTGTTCTTCGATTTCCTAAGTTTGTTGGTTTACATTTCTTCACTTGTTGAGAAAATCCTCTTAATTGAGGTAATTGAACCAATAAAACACAATCGCCTGATTAGATTTGGTTTTTCCAAAGTTAATCTGAGGGAGGAGATTCAAACTCTCTCTGGCACGCTCGCACACAATTATTTTCCATTGCAAAGAAGTAAAAGAACCAAACACCCGGGCATAAATAAGACCCCCCATATTTATGCCCCCCACTAAGACCCCATCCAAACGAGCCGTAAAAGCCTTGAGGAATAGCGCTAGAGGAATCGAGAATGGGACGGCCTACCTTGAGCTAATTTTAACAATTTGACCCCTCCAATTGGTAGCCTTACGATTAGATTGGAGGGGCAGATTGGTCTTTTTATGTAGTGGTTTTCTTTGTAATTTTAGGTTGCATGGAGCGGTAGTTGTTATGTCCAAGGGCGATGCCATGTGTACGCCTATTACCAAAGGAAGAAAATGGGGTACACGTATTCTTCTCTGCAGATTGACTGTAATGCGTTAGCGTGCTCTTGTGCAGCCCCGTTCTGCGCAGCGTGTTGTGCGGGTTCATTTCAGTGCCGTTCCGGTTCCATTTTGACGATCAGAAATGTCTATCGTACAGAGCTCATTGACTACTATAAATGTACCAAAAATCAACTCAATTGGATATCATTAAGTACCTCGTTGGAACACAAATATGATTAAAAAAAATAGTTTCAATGATTTTCATCCAATGTTTCAAAACATGTGTTCCAATTTTTTCAATTTATTTGTGTTCCGATGAGACGCTTAACGATATTTAATCAATTCTATTTTTGGTATGTTGGTAGTAATCGACAAGCTCTACACAGTGGATGTCTCCAATTGTTAAAACGGTGTCGGCACGGCACCGAAATGGGCCGCACAACACGGGGCTGCGTAGCACCTACCCGGTTTCCTCTCTCTCTCTCTCTCTCTCTCTCTCTCTCTCTCTCTCTCTCTGCGTCTTCTCCAAAACCCTCTCTCTCTCTCTCTCTGTTTTTTCTGCTGCTTGCTCAAAACCCTCACCCACGGGCATCATCAACGCCTGCCATATGTGGAAAGATTGCCGCACCCAACCACCGTCAACCCGTGTGCCTTTTATTGATTTTGTCTCTTCGTTTTATAACTTCTGATTCAGGTGAGTTCCGGTGCTTAAATTTCTACATTATCATCTTTTTTTCCCCTCTTTTCTACACACATTCGAGATTGGTTTTGTGTTGTGAGGTTATATTATGCATCCTTACTTCACTTAAAACTTGTGCTTTCTGTATACCGGCAGCACTCACCACATAGCCTAAGAACAATAAGTTGTTTGTCAAGAAACTGCACTTCTTGAGTTGTATGTACAGCTTATTTTCTTGCAGCACCATCAATACTTCGCGCACATGCCCCATGTAAGAAAATAACAGTTTTTTGGTCCCATGATTTCCCATGGTCACCAAGCTATTTTACGGCTGGGATCATCCACTGATGCAAGCCTTTTGTTTTCCGGTGCAGACGATGATTCCTTATCGTACTTGCTCGGTCGCTCCAAGCTCTATTGAGAGTTTTTTTGGCGTTTTCTCTAAGGAAATTCATGAATCATTTGGCTAATTCTTTTGGGTGCCTACTCAAATGTCCATCCTTGTAGTCTCCGTGCATCAGTCCAAATTGAACAGCATAACCCTCGACCCATTCAAAATTGGCCATAAAATCAATAAAAGAAATTACAAATTTAGTTCTAGCCCTCACATACTACGTACATCCAAGATATGGTCCAATAAATGCCTAATGTACACCCCTGTTTGATCGTATATCATATCTACACCTAAAAATGTTATGAATCGATTACCTTTTGTGAATGATATTATTAATCTCTCTTTTTTTCTTTTTTCTTTTTTTTTTTTTTTTTTTTTTTGGGTTAGTTTGGGCCGATATTTGTGTGCACAGTGTGAGCACTTCCAATTTCTGAACCCTCTTTCCATTTTACTCATGTGCAAATCTATGGATTATCTTTGACAGCCTTATTCATTTTCGTTTGCGTAGTCAGTCCAGAATTTTGTGTTACATGAATCTATTCACGTTTGTTGTGTATTTATCGCAGATTTGACGGATTTAATAATGTGCATATTGTGTTTATAGGTGATTTAAATAGGAAAGCATTTATGAAAATTAAATGAAAAAACAAACTAATCCCGGGAAAATACTGCACGAAATTGATGATTACTTGATTCTGCTGGGGTACTGTTTTTGGGCAGTTGTCTTTTAGGAGCGATTTGCAAGGACCGCTATGCACGTTCAGTGGTGCCTGTGAAGCCACCGGCTGTCGTCTGTTTCGTCCGTGGAGGCTACATTTGCTTAAAACAATAAATTACTTGTGTAAATAGTTCTATGAGTTTTTCATACCAATTTAAAGAACTAATTGAGAAGCAAACTTATACAATGGGACCCTTGTGATGTCTTTGGGGGTAATAATCCAACGGTAGTCACTAAGCTTTTATATATCCAAACCGACGGAGGCCCTCTATGAGAGGGTTTTGGCAATTTTGGCATGGCAATTTGCCATTTTGAGACGGATTTGCCCTTCAATTGGAAATCTGTGTTTCTGAATTCGCTGTAATTAGGCGTTTTAAGTGTGGTCGTTTGTGTCTTTTCGCGAAATTGCCAAATTACTTCTCCTGAGTCTTCTGACCGTACGATTATTTCCCTCCATGTCCCCATTTTACAAGCTATTTTGTTTGTTTGTGGAAGGGCGTAGTAGACTTTTTGCATTGGACAGCTACCCCCACGCGTTTTCCTCTCTGACAGAGAACAGGCAGACAACTTCATCTTCTCTCTCTCTCTCTCTCTTCATTCTCTGCAAATCTCTCTCTTTCTCTTCATTTTCTCAAGGACGATGTGCACCACCACCATTGCCCTCCACCATCAGCGTGCACCTCCACCGCAGAGAGAAGAAGAAGATCGACGACAGATGACATGAACCGCCAATTTCCACCTCAACTCACCTACATCTAAATTGCTGAATTGGCCTCAGATCATCAGAGTACGCTTCTTTATTTTGGTCTTTAATTTTTATTTTGATTCAAGAAACCCTTTGGGGCTTAACGAATCGGATTCACACACGCCCACACATATGTCCAGATTTTGAGAGAATGGGATTTGTTTGATTTGCATGCGATTGGGATTGAGAACAGTGTACGATTCCTAGCGGCAGCATAACCGGAGATAATGAGAGCATCTGAGTAGTATCAATGGCCACCAAAGAGGGGGATTATGGTGAACCCACTGAATGCTACAGTCGTGCCCTAGAAATCAGGTTTTTTTTCTTCCGAAAACCAGTTAATTGTGCATGATACACAAGATATAGATGGATTCCGAATTTTTTAGAATTGGAAGTTTGGTCGAAACTCATTGATTTTGGGAATTTTTATAGCCCTGAGTAGAGACAAAAAAAAAATACTACATAGAGAAATGCAAGGAGATGAATATGATGAAGCTGTCAGTGAAGGAAAATAGGAGGCGGCTCAAGCGGTTTCTGTGGCGACCCCCATCGTCAAGATACGTGGATAATTTCCAGTATGTACATCCGATACTTATAATCTCTATATTTAAGTTTTCAATGGTATGAATTATTTGATTTATCAAACTGGGTTGAGTAGTGGTTTCTTTTAATTTTTTGGAGAGGTTCTTCGCCTCTTATAGTCTACATATATAGTGTAGCTTTTTTGTTCTTTAAATTATTATCGGAATCAGAAACCGAGTTTTTTTTAACACATCTCCTCGGTGTAGGCAATTTTATGTTTGATCAAGAACACACAGATTTGCTATATCTTTTTTTTGTTATGCATTTATGTAAGGGTTGGATTAGCGATGAAGTTATCTTCTGAAGTTATTGAATATTGGAAGACATTTCAGATTGTTGAGTTCCCTTAAGAATTCTTCTCCTTTTTTAGCAATACATTTTAGTTCTTTTGTACAAAATTACTTGTATGGCTTCTTTTAGAATAGCTTATTTGTATCAGTAGAAAATCTGCTTCAATTTCCACTAAAAGTATTGCAGAGCGAAGGTCAAGTGTTCGGCTTACACCAAGATACTCTGTTAAATATGAATATTGAGAATGGAGACTTCAGAGATTTGATCAACTTTAATTTTTAATGTTTTCCCTTTTAATTTGTTTTCATTAAGTCTATGCATTTAGTCATTTTATGCTATTTGTCAATTTAGCTTTTTAATGCTCAAAATACTGAAGCTAAGATCGAATTGTTGTTTACACTCAATTTGTTCCAATTTTAAAAGGGAAATTATGAGATTCAAAGCTGCCCTTTTTTTTGTTTGATATGCAAAAAATTTATTAATCTTTGGAAATGAATTACAAAGATTAAAAGAATCCGAGACTAGAAACGCCAACGACCCAAAAGGGGAGATAACAAGGAAAAACCAAGGATGGTAAGATACCAGCCACAACAACAAAGGAAGACAAAAAACCAAGAACAAAACTCCTGAAAAGCCCCAAAACCAAACCCAAACCAAGCCAAGAACAAGCAAACCCCACAACGCCGAAGACAAACAAACAACCCCAGAAAGCCGCACCTCGAGACACCACCACCATCCAAGGAATATCCAAACTCTACTGAAATGGAGGTACTTTCCTGCACTTCATCAATAACTACAATATCTTGTTCAAAAATTTCAACTCCCTACAGTTCTATGAATTTCTTAATATTGTAGCTCTCCCTACCGAAGAATTTTACACCAAGAGAAGCATTAATCTCCATACTCTCACGAGCTTCCTTGAATAAAATTGCATACCTCTTACGAATGTTGCTACCGGAATCCGCTATAGACGAAAAGATGGGCCCATCAAATTTACCTTTCTTCAAAGACTTCAATTTATCCTATTTTTGATCCCGGTTAACCATCTTGTAAAACTTGTAAAAAGCTGCCCCTTTTTACATCTGATTAGAAATTAAATAACTGATTGTAACTAAATACCTATGGAAATACATGTGAGCCTTAGTGGATACTTGATAGCCATGGCAAATAACGTTGTCGCAAGAAAGCGCCCTTTGAAAATGTCACACCTACTTAAATTAATGAGAGCATGGATTGAGGAGCGAGCATACAGAGAGGATTGAGAGTGAGACTGAGAAGCCCTACCATAGGATTCTGTGACTTATGATTTGGTACTTGCCCTTGAATCTCATTAATCTGATCACACATTTCACTTTTCACCTTGTTTGATTTTGAACTTTGAACTTCAATCAACTTGAGAACTAAGCCTAGAAATATAATTTATGTTCGTGACTTGTTCTGTTCATTGTAACTCCCATTTGCTACATATAGTGAGATCGGTGTTTTGCCTATTTTTGTTACAAAGGTATGAGGAGAATCTTTGGACTGAGATTACCAAGTACCTGGATGTTAAATCTTTGGTGAAGCTCGCGTCAACTTGCAAGTGGTTTAACCAATTAATCATGGAAGAAAGCATGTAAGTATGCTTGTTTGCGAGATCTTCAGGTCCTCGATCCTCAAGTCATGGCTTCCAAATAGATCAACCTCTACGTTTTAACACTTAGTAAATGATTTCAAGCTTACAAGCTTCCTTATCAGTTGCATTTGTAGTGCAATAAAGTTAAATAAATTTGTGTGTTGATGAGATTCTCACTATCTGATATGTTTAATTTTCTAATTTCAAATGAAAGTCACTCTTACATGTTCCGTCAAGCAGAGAAATGTATTGGTATATTTCCCCTCTCATCCCCAAGCCTACATAAATTGCTGCATCTAGATGTTATAATCCTTCCTCTAGCTATAGTACTTCTGTATTTCTGTACATAAATTGCTACTACATATGTCTATACACAACTGAGGAACTATATCTCATTAACTGAGGATGCTTTTCACCAACAATTTGCTTTTGTTGTATTTCCCTCTAAGTAGTGGTGCATTGATACAACAATATGCAACTGATTCTACAAAGCAGATGATGGCATATGGTTACTGTACCTTGCATTTTGATCCCGTTGTCGTCTATAGAGGACTTTAGTAGTGAAGTGACTATTTATGTACAAACAACTTAAGGAGCTGAAATTTAAGTGACTTTTGTTTCTTCTTCTAAAGCTACCAGTTTTTATTTTTAGGTTAGTGTGCTTGATGGGATGAAACCATACAAAGAACTGGCACTTGTCTTTGAAGTTTCGAAACTTGTTTTGTTGGTCAATGATTTGAGAGCTGTAGGGAATAAAGGGCAGTTTCAAGCCAAGTGCGACATGATTTTTTAGAGCTTTTGGCCCTCTTTTTTTTTTTTCTTTCTTTCTTTAAGAGCTTCAAATCTGGAAGATCGTCCCTTTGAATTTAAGTTTTCGTGTTTTTAAAATGAACACCCTCTTAGCATCAATGACTTCTTAAAGCCTACTGAAGGGGAGAGGTACTCCAATCCTGGTGGCCGTGGCCGGGGTCGTGAATGTAGTTCGACAGGAGATTATGGTGGACAAGATACCAATATCCCAATGTGCAAGAATGTCGCAGCCCCTAATTGAAGATCATGGGTAGTTTATATATGTAATACGCTCAAAATCATCTACTCTTCTATGAATATAGTTGAGCATCTACTCTTCTATGAATATAGACCGTACAAAACTTTTGCACAATTTGGCATAGATTTGGATTGCACATTAGTTTTTTTTTTTTCAAGAAAGGCTGTGTATCTGTAGGAATATATTCTTAGAAATTGATTTGGATTTTCCACAAACATAGGTGCTTAAAGTGTGCATTGTACATTTGGTTCAAAAAGTTTGCATCAAATAATTAACAAGTTCTAGGAGTTAAAATTCGACCGAGCCTATGCTTATGTCTACATTTTAAAATATAATTTACAAGCTATTTTTACGTATTGCACCGGAGATGCCCTTAGCCTAAACAAAAAAAGCCCATAGCTTTGTGATAAAATCTATCTATCTATATATTACATAAATATAGTTCTTATTTGAAGATGCAAACCAAGAAAGCCAAAAAATAACTTACTCCGTAAAACACAAAGCCAAAATACACACGGGTATCACACTCGTGCAACGCACGAAGCTGTAGAACTAGTATATATATAGGGAGTCCATCTAATCCGAGATTCTTGTTTTATGGACCTCCATGATCCATTTTTTTTTTGATGATCCGAGCCGTCCAATGTATTCAGAAGGTGTTTTCAAGGGCCCCCGCGAGAAATCTTCAAAAAAAATACCGGGAAAGGCTTGATCCAAGCAATTTTCGCAAAAAATGTATATGGAACACAATGGACGGCTTGGATTTTCCAAAAATAATTTGCAACACAAATAGAGGTAAATATATATAGAGGTAAATTTTCTAATCCAAACCTCCCAAGAATAAGAAAAAATTGATTTTTTTGTGTTGCAAATTATTTTTGGAAAATCCGAGCCGTCCAATATGTTCAGAAGGTGTTTTCCAGTGTTTGTCCGGGAAATCTTCAAAAAAAATATCGGAAAGGGGCTTGACCCATGAAGTTTACACAAAAATTGTAAATATAAAATTTTTGTGAAAACTGCTTGGATCAAGCCCTTCCCCGGTATTTTTTTTTGTGAAGATTTTCCACGTAGACCCTTCAAAACACTTTCTGAAAACATTGGATGGCTCGGATCGTCAAAAAAAAAATTGGATCATGGAGGTCTAGAAACGGGATTCCCGTTTTACAAGCTCTCCCTACACACACACACACCACACTTCTGGTCCAAACTCCCGGATTTTTAAAAAATCTGGACCTCAGTTTTATGAAAAATTGCTCAGATCAAGCCCTTCCCGGTATTTTGTTTGCTGATTTCTTGCCAAAGCCCTAAAAAACACCTTTTAAACACATTTGACGGTTCGGATCATCGAAATTTGATTGGGATCAATGAGGTCCGGATTTTTTTAAAATTCAGGATCCCTGACCGGAAGTGGAGGATGGCTTGATGTAGCTTAGGTTCGAACTTTTCATTTCAGCTGTTGGATCTCATCCAATGACTGATAAAAGGAAGGGAGTTCGCAGGTCAAACAGATCCCGGATCTCATCCAACGGCTCTGATAAAAGGAAGGGAGTTCGCAGGTCAAATAGATCCTGGACTTGGGTCAGTTTTACTCGCAGGTTTAAACACCCCTTCACTGATCCTAACTTCTCATTCACGCTGAATTTGGAGAGAGAGAGAGAGAGGCGACAACCGAAGAAGAATCGATTAAACGGGAAGAACAAGTCGAAGGAGGAGAAGATGAAATTGAAGAAGCCCAAACACTAAGGGTGTGTTTGGAACTTGAGGAAAATGGGAGAAAAGAAAGGAAAGTTAAAATTTTTCTCTCCTCTTGTTTGATTTGGAGATAAAGAAGAGAGAAAATAAAAAAAATTAAGTGTTATGAATAGTGAAATTTTCCTTCCACTTTTCTCTCACTTTTCTCTCATTTTATTTTCCCTTCTCTTCCACATGTTCCATACAAATCCTAAATCGACAACCACAAGGTCTCTCACTCTCTCTCTTTCTTTGTTTTTGGTTTGATATATGTAGACAAAACTAGGGGGTTTTTTTTCCGATTTGCAATCCAGTCGAAAGAGATCTGTGTGTGTGTGTGTGTTGATTTTGAAGGTTTCTCTCTCTTCCAAAATCAAGGGTTACAAGTCTTTTCGGATTCAGTTCGAAATCAAGGGTTTCAGTTTGATTTTATTTGGCTTATTGCTGTTAGATCTGGCTTTTGAAGACTATGCAGGGGAAAATGGTGTTTATTACTACATATTTGTTGTAAAATGTTGAGTGTGGTTGTGGTGGCTTTGCGATTTGTCATTATGTTTAGGTTACACTTAAGTTACATTAGAAGGGTTAAATAAAATTTATGTGAAATACTGTAGAGATGTTCTTAAATACAATCATAAAACTAGCATTTCTTTTTATCATTATAAGAGGGGAATGATGGAATGGGAAACTTCCTTCTGTAGTTAAAAGACTTAAACCCATGCAGTTATAAGACTTAAACCCATTCATTGCAATTAAAGAACATTCATTGCAATTAAAGAACAAATTAGCAGTACGGTCAATCCTTTGTTGCCGCCCTGGGATTTGATGCCTAGATTACACATATCTTTGGCTGGGCATCTTGTTTGGATGGTGAATTTAACGTTGGGAAAACTTCAAAAAAAAACCCCAAACTTTGACCTTAATATCAAAAATACTCCTAAACTTTCAATTTCGTCAATCGTACTCCCAAACTTTCATTCCGTAATCAAAATTGTTCCCACCGTCTGCATCCGTCAACTCACTAACGGGAATTGCTTACCTAGATACTAACAGACCAAAACCCACGTTAGAGGTTCGATTTGGAGGGAAAAAGAAGCACGTGAAAGTCACGCCCCCAACCCATAACCTCCAAAAAGTACCTTTTCTCAGTCATTCTACCTTTTTCTCTCTCTCTCACTTCATCCGCTCACAATGTCGTCCTAGGGCTCCACCATATTGTGCAATTAACAGCGAAAGTGGGTATTACGTTAGCAATCGTGCCTGATCATCGATGGTTTGGTGTGTTAGAGACAGTGGTAATGGTCCTCCCTCGTACGGTAAGAGTGCAAGTCTCTGTTTCTGTTGTTGTTTTCTTTGGGACCCAAAGTAAAAGCTTTAGTTTAATGGAAATGGTTGGAAAAAGTGAAGTATTATCAGTTGTTTATAACTTTTTGAATTTTGTACTGTTGATTTTTTTAGGGTTTTGTTTGGGTCTCTGTTTGTATTGTTTATTACTGATGATTTTTTTAGGGTTCTTTTGGGTCTCTATTGGTATTGTTTATTACTGTTGATCTTTTTAGTGTTTATTCCCCATGTTATATGTTGTCTATTTATTTGTTTTGTAAATTGCGTGTTGACTTAAAATATGCAGATAGGTGTGACGCTCACTTCACAATCAAAATGCATTATGGTGGGGGTTTGTGGCTAAGAAATACGTGGGAGGTTCATTTGGGTTTATTGATTACTGCCATGAAGATGAGATTAGTATTATTGAGCTCTGTACCATGGTAAAAGAACTAGGGAAAAACTATAGTTGCGATTACTATTTGAAAGTGCATGGGGATATTAGACTGATCAAGTCAGATGCTGAGGCACTTAGAATGTGTCAGCTTGTGGATTTAAATAGATTAGTGAAAGATGGATCAAAAAAAAAAAAAAGATTAGTGAATGTTTTTGCAGTGTCCAATGTAGATGATGTTATTGACACACAGGGTAGTCAAATTCATTCAGACAAGTTAATGGGAAACAAAAGTAAGCGAAAGGTTGAAACTAGCACAATCAATGAACAACTGACTGATAGTGAAACAGATGAATATGGCCCAGATTCTACTTCTTCTGATTCTGATTATGAGGAATTCTATGACAGTGATGTTGTGGTTGAGGAAGATGATGCTTTATTTGAGGTAAATGTGGATACACAAGTAGAGTCTGATGGGAGAGAAGAGGAGTGTGTTAATCACATTGTGGGGGATGAAGTTGTAGATGTAGATTGTTGTGAAATTTTAAAGTACTCGCAAGCGCACGAATCGTACCGAAGTATAGTTTTGCAAGAGTGAGGTCGAACCCACAGGGACTTGTGTTTTTTTTATTTTATAGGAAACTAAATAAATTTAAACCGATTGAACCCTAACCTAGTTCCAAAAAGTTGTGAGTTGATTTCTAAATTAAAAATTAAACTAAGAATGACAAAAGAAAAATAATTAAACTTTAACAGAAAAGAAATTGAAGATTACCGGTTGGATAAGATAACTAGAGTTTCGGAATCCACGCCCATGTATTCATAGTGATTTTTAACAAACTCGTGATTTATTTTTCTACTTTCTTCACAGTAATTTGGTGGCTAAACTCTCTTACTGTGGAAAATCCCTTCGTTAAGCTCGTTTTAAAGAAAAATTTAATGTACGCTCTTCCTCGCCTCAAAGTTCAAGACATGAAAAATCCGATGTATCCGTTAACAAACAAATCACAACGGATATCCAACACTTGAAATCAAAATTTAATAACCAGGCAAAATATTTAACTAGTAGTTTCAAATCATGGAGAAAACATGATTGAATCCATATCCAAACCACTAAGTCAAATTAAATGGAGGTAAGAGCGATTAATCGATGAGATCATAAATGAAGAAAAATTAACCAAAAGTTTGTATCTAATCACTACTAAACATGGGGTTTCATCCTCTAGTTTAAACGACTAGCCACTCATGGAGTCAAAACACATAAACATATAAGAATAGAACTCCATTGAATAAAGCTTACGAAAAAAAAAAAAAAGATGTATGCCTCAAGCTCCTATTCTGTCGCCGCTTAAATTGACCTTTGTCGATGCTACTCTTTGCCCCTTTGTTTTAAGTGATTGCTTGATATTCAAATTGAAGTCCTCTCCCATTTATTATATAGCCACATTGCCCAACATACCTTGTGTAAATACTTCCTTTCTCAATCAATTGCTATATCTTTTTTTTCCTTTCTAAAATACTCATACTTTAGATACAGCAAATCAACTCATCGGGAAAGTATAATCCTTTTCCAATAAAATCAACTTCTCCTTGGTATATTACCATGTAACTCTTCCTCGGAAATTTTTCCAATTTCATTTCCAAACTAGTGGAACTCTTGCTCAATACTTTCCATATTGCTTTGCACGTGAATACCCTTTTCAAGATTGACTCTGGATTTTGCTTCCACACCAAGTAAAATAATATTGAGCCTCCACATACATGCGCTAGCCGGACCTGCCTCTTTTAATTGAAGCCGAATATTAGCAAATCCAACGGCTGAAGCATAAGTTGTTATCATCTTTTTCCTGCAAAATAAATAATTAAGTGGATGAAACCAAAAATATAATATCTTTTATCAATTACGCGCATTTTAAAACTAAAAAGATATAAAATGGAGATTTTATGTGTCAATAATTCGGGCTTATCATAGATGACAACAGTGATAACACTGATGAGTTTTTGAGCTATAGCTCTTCAGATTCACAAGACGAGAGTGTGAGGAAAGAACGTAAGAAGAAATACCCCATTTTTAATGAAAAAACTGACATGTTAGACCCCGTTTTTTCTGTTGGAATGGAATTTAAAACACATGCTATCTTTAGGGATGCAGTGAAGGAGCACTCCATAAAACTAGGGAAGAAAGTCAAATTCAAGAAGAGTGACAAAATGAAGGTTAGTGTTGTGTGTACTGGTAGAAGAGGGTGTCCATGGTTCATCTATGGAGCATGGGTTAAGGGGGATGGAGTTTTCAGGGTAAAACATTACATTCCACAACACACATGCACTAGATCTTACAATGTCCCTAGGGTTAGTACGAAATGGATAGTGTTTACATTTAAAATCAACCAATCCAATGATTAATTGACACATAATCAAGAGTGCCAAACGTTGGCAATTACTCGTCGATACAGACACACTGGATTAAAAGAGCATTATTTGAGTAAATACGATGCCGTATCGTGTTCAAATATAAAAACGGTTTAGCAGTTACGAACCATCATTATTGGAAAGAATGAACCTCAAAGCTATGGGATTAACTGTTTAAATATATAAGTGCCACGTGTGAACTTGGGAAACAAGGCAAATTGGCAGTTATAACACGTGGAATACTTATAGAAAGGCAGTTATTCATCTTAACGCTTAATCATTTGAGTTCGTTTGAACAACTGTACAAATTCAAAATCAAAGCTTTTAGAGGAAGATTTCAGAAGAATTCAAATTCCGACGTGGAGGAAGGAGCAACTGCCAACTCCAGGAGTGGAAGTTAGAGTTCGAAGCAAGCCGATGTTCAAATTCATTGAGCGGGAAGTTCGAATCACAAGCAGCATCTATAAATAGAAGAATTCAAAGAGTAAAAAGCCCCGGACAAATCTTCAACAAACAGCTATCAAAAAACTGATGCTTGGTTTGTTCATTGGCAAAGTAGTTTAGGATTTCGAACTCAGTTCGAAGTAGATTAGGAAGTAGATTAGGATTTAGACTAGGATTTAACTCGATTGTTCTTATAACAATCACCCCTATCCCGATTGTTCTTGCAACAATCACCTGTTCGAAGTTTTGTATTTGAAGTTGGAGACAATTTCGAAGTAAGTTTATCTTTGATTTATTAATCGAAGTGTCTTGTTTCTTTGTTGTTCTTCGATTTCCTAAGTTTGTTGGTTTACATTTCTTCACTTGTTGAAAAAATCCTCTTAATTGAGGTAATTGAACCAATAAAACACAATCACCTGATTAGATTTGGTTTTTCCAAAGTTAATCTGAGGGAGGAGATTCAAACTCTCTCTGGCACGCTCGCACACAATTATTTTTCAATTGCAAAGAAGTAAAAGAACCAAACAGATAGTCAGGAGGTACTATGATAGGATTGCAAAGAACCCTACTTGGTCAATTCAATCCCTTGATGACACCATTGAGTTTGAGTGGACAATTCATGTTGATAAACAAAAGGTGTTCAAAGCCAAGAAGAGAGTACTTTCTATGATTGAGGGTAGTGCAGCAGAACAGTTTGGGCAGTTGTGGGGTTACATTAAGGAGGTTAGGAGTAGCAATCCTAGGACCACAATCAAAGTGATGTCTAAACCTGTACCTGGATTTGAAAATGAGGTGAAATTCAAGAGGCTTTATATTTGTTAGGGGTCATTGAAACAGGGGTTTCTTCAAGGCTGTAGACCAATGATTGGCCTTGATGGCTGTCACCTCAAAGGCCCACATGGTGGCATAATGTTAACAGCTGTTGGAATGGATGCAAACAACTGCATATCCTTTTTCTTATGCAGTTGTGGGAAAAGAAAACAAGAAGACATGGCATTGGTTTTTAGAACTATTGAAAGAGGATTTGGGAGTGCAAAACGCACACATTTATACATTCATGACAGACAAACAAAAAGGTTTGCTTGATGTAGTGACTGAGTTGTTTCCTAATGCAAGTCATAGGTTTTGTGTGAGACATTTGTACAATAATTTCAAAGGAGAGTTCAAAGGTCTTGTATTGAAGAAGATATTATGGAAGGTAGCAAGGGCCACCACAATTCCAAGGTTTACAGGTGCAATGGAGAAGATGAAGAAGGCTGACCCTCAAGCTAATGAGTGGCTCACAGCAAGGCCACCAATCAATTGGAGTAGAAGTCATTTTGACACATTCCCCAAGTGTGACATTCTCCTAAACAACCTCTCTGAGAGTTTTAACTCTGCCATCCTTCTAGCCAGAGATAAGCCTATCATCACAATGCTAGAGAGGATTAGAACTATTCTGATGGAGTCTATGAAGAAAAGGAAAGATGCAATTATGACATGCAAAGATCCAATTTGCCCAAAGATAAGGAAGAGACTTGACAAACTAAGGGATGAGAAGGGGTGGATTCCAAGGTATTTTGGGAATCACAAGTTTCAAGTTGAGGGACCAAATGAGCAGTACAAAGTAGATTTAACAAACATGACCTGTGGATGTAGGAAATGGGAGTTGACTGGCATACCATGTGTACATGCCATTGTTGCATATAACAAGATGGAGCTTGACCCAATGGACCATGTTCATGATTGCTACAAGGTTCAAACATACTTGACTATATATGAGAATGTGCTAGGCCCAATCAATGGGAGAGAGTTGTGGCCTTCAACTGATGGGCCCAAAATGCTGCCGCCTGATGTGAAAAAGAGGGCTGGCATGCCTAAGAAAGCTAGGAGGAGAGAGCCCAGATAAGGAGGTGCCACCAAACACTACAATATTGAGCAGAAGGGAAGTGAAGATGACATGCACTCATTGTGGGAAAACAGGACACAACAAGAGGGGTTGCAAACAAACACCTGCAACTACAAGTACACCAGTAAATGATCCACCACCAATAAATGACCTAATATTTGTAACTGTTGCCAGTGCTTCACAATAAACTCTGACTGTAAGTGGATGTAGTATTTTTTCTTACTTGTGGATGTACTCTGTGTATCTCTAATACCCCATTTTCTTAAATGCAGAGTGTGGGAATGATTAAATGCAGTCAATGTGGAAAAACAGGACACAATAAAAGGAGTTGCAAACAAAGGCATGGTCCAACACCTGGTGCAAGTGGTCCAACAGTTGCAGCTACAAGCCTAGCCTACAATGTCCCACCAGTAAATGATCCAAGTTCACAAAATCCTTTGACTATAAGTAAATGTCCATATTTTTCTTAAATGCAATGTCTGTGGTAAGTAAAAGTGATCCATTTTGTTAAATGCAGAGTGTGTTAAATATTGGTGCATATGCTTCACAGAGTGGTTCACAAAGTGGTTTGAATGTAAGTGCATGGTCTTAAATGTTGTGCCTTTATTGGTAGTTTGTTTGATTGACACCTCTATGTTCAATATCAGAGTGAGGTTGCTAGTGCCAAAGTCTGTGGTAAGTAAGAGTGAGGTTCCTTGTATTGATTTTGAGTGCATTTAATCACAGAATCTCCTACAACTTCTGCAGGAAAGTGTTGAACTAACAATCCCAACCATCCAGAGGGAGAGCATTATGTGGAGGGGTAGGAAAGTTTATTTGGCTTTTTCAAGGATTTCATTTTCTTCCAAGTGAATAGAAGAAGGAGAAAATATGAAACTTCCTTTTTGGGTGCTTTTCAGTGAATACATTCAGCATATGATACTCTTTTTTTGTTGATTCAGTTGAATTAGTTTAGCATGAAGTTCTTTGTTTTGTTTAATTCACAAGTTGGAACTATGGTAGTCCAAATGTTGAATTGTAGTCTCTATAATCGTTATGGCAGTTGAATGGCCCTTTTGGCACTTGAATTTCAATGACACTTGTGTATGTACTGAGTTAAATGCCCATTTTGGACAGTTTGGGCACTTGTTATTGAATGGCAAATCCTGTTGCATCATATTTGTGTTATTTTTCTTATTGAATGGCCCTTTTGGGTTGTCAATCTTCAATCAAACATGAGATTGATCCACACTTCAAACTACCAACAAAAACAAAGGAAGAGATCAGAGAAGTGATTAAAACATTAATTTCCAAACCCAGGCTTCCATTCAATACTAGGGGGTACAAAAAACTGCAGACATTTCATTCAATCCCATCCCATACTAGGGGTACAAAAACATCTAAACCCAGGCTTCCATTAATCTACCACACACACCTACCCCACCCGAATTGATTCAGACATTAAAAGGAAAAAAAATCCCAAACACCACTGCTAGAACTATGATCCACGTTGCAGCTAGCCACATCTTTATCTTCTTCTATGTAGCTTTGCTTTCTTCAATCTCCTTCTCCATGGCGTTGATTCTCCTAAGCAGCCCTGGGATTATTTGAACAGACCTTCTACACATGGGGGGATCTAGCCAATCAAACCCTTTGCACTTAGGTTTGGTGCATTTCTTGAACCTCCTACCTGGGTTTTTGTCCGTCCATGAAGTATTCATCAACATCTGACAACCGCAAATGTTGCACACAAACTCGTCATTAACCATGCTACTGCTGCTGTCCATTGTGTACGATTTATGCCTGATGAAGGAGGATAGAGAGAGAGAGAGAGAGAGAGAGAGAGAGAGAGAGAGGTCTGAATACAATGCTCTCTTTATAGAGTGGTAAACGAGATTGGAGGGAAAAACTTATGTCAACATTGATTTTCCCTCCAAAAGTTTTCTCATTACCTATATCAGTGCCACATGTTCCCTCTAATGTGGGTTTTGGTCCGTTAATGTCCAGGTAAGCAATTCCCGTTAGTGAGCTGACGTATGCAGACGGTGGGAGCAATTTTGATTACGGAATGAAAGTTTGGGAGTACGATTGACGAAATTGAAAGTTTAGGAGTATTTTTGATATTAAGGTCAAAGTTTGGGGTTTTTTTTGAAGTTTTCCCTTTAAAGTTGGACCATCCAGCCAGATTTATCCAACAAATTTTAGCATTTTGGTCCTTTCTCATTTGAAGAGACTTTGGTCCATTCCCCCGTAAGCTCTTCCTTTTTCTGTTTCAGGTCTCCTGGGAAATCAGAGATGAAAAATATAACCTGAAGGAGTATGTTTTTATTTGAAAAGATACAGTTGGAATCGACATTCTGGTTGAAGCAGTGGCCATTGGAAGAGGAAAAAAAGACCTGATCGGAACTGCAATGGACACCATAAAGTCAAGTAACAGCACATTTGGGGTTTTTGCAAACTCCGGGAAGAGGAAGAGGTGCTTTGCAGCGGCTAGCCAAGGCAAAAAGAGATGTTAGCGACACTTAGGATTTTTTATTACTTTTTTTTTCATTTTTCTTGCGTATAGGATAACTTCATATTCCAAACTTGAAGTTCCAAATTTGATGTTACAACTTGGCTTGCACTTGGCTATGGGATTCCTATTTGTTCTCGTTGATTCTACCTATGTTCACGCAACTGTTTGCTCTTTCTTGATGTTTGAATGTGCATTAAGGCTAGTCATTTGAAGTTTATGGGAAAAATACAATTATCTTCTCCACTTTGTATAGTGATGGTCACTGCTAGTGAAACTGTTTGCTCTTTTTTGTATAGTGACGGTCACTGTTAGTGGAAGGAACTTTTATGTTTGCTGCCAAGAGTAAAGTAGTCGTATTGGCAAGTATTGCCCTTTCAGAAGAAAAAAGAAAAAAAAAACACTACTCCATTTTTGAAGAGGATTGCATGTCTAATACATATTTCTTTCGCCTTCAATCTGCCAAAAGTTGGGAAGGAACTCATGCAAACAAGTCAATTGTCCACCTAACTTTAACATGAAACTGCTAATTCTGGGTTTGCAACACAAACATGAAACAAATTCAGCTTTCAATCTAATCATATACTGAAGACGCACAACTCCAAAAAATCGTCCAACGTACATATATTGTTTGGCAATACACTCTACTAGTTTTGACACAAGGTAATCTCAAAGATGACTTTCCAAGACCAAATACCTCTAGGAATACATTCATAACTTCCAGATTACAAAAAAATACAATCAAAAGAACAAGTTACAAGGGATGTCAAAAGCTACTGTATGTGCTACAATAGAACTTCCCAAAGCTAGTCACCAAACCAAATTACAGTAAGTTCATAACACAAGTTCGGGCAAAATCTGGCATTTCCTTCGGAGGCAAGCACTCGAATCACGCACGGTGGTCGACTCGTCACTTCCCTTTGGTTCATCTTCATCCAAAACAAATTCCTCATACAATTCATTAAGAGCAATCACCATGGTAGTTATCAGTGGTCCCATAATTGCTTCCTACGCAATCAGCCCCAACACCAGCATTAATCACTTCATTAGTCTGAATCAAATACTACAAGCCAGACAAATGAAAACTCCTTTCACTGCAGATGAAAATAACAATCCATATATGAACATGATTCATCCCACATGCAAGAAGGAAAAAAAAAATCTCATAGATAGCTACATGTAACAGCCTTTAAATTGATCACCACCAACAATCAATTAAATTACCATTATTTAGTGGGACTGTGTGATATAGCAACATAAAGCATACATGCAATGCAATTAATGGTAGATGCCAATTTTAAGTGGAATTCTTGTTGGCATGTTAGTTAACTTATTGCGGTGCCTCTTGTGCAATGGCTTTTTCTTTCTAACTGGAGAAGAGCAACTACAACAACAAATAATAGCATAGCTATTTAAATTTGTCTCACCGTTGTAGTGATGTTTGGTAAATACTCCAGATTTCAGTGCTTTGTTGCAATCTGGCAATAAACAAAGCTCATCCAGCCTTTTTAGTTTGGGTGATGCTACAATGCACACCCCCCATATGAGATTTTGTGGCGTTAAATCTGAGTTTTGTGGCACCAAATATGAGATAATATGAGATTTTGTGGCACCAAATATGAGATTTTGTGGCTCCAAATATGATATGGCATACGGTATGCACCCCATACGGATGGACTGCCGAGATTGCACCACATATGACGTGTGGGGGTTTGTGCCACCTTTGACCATTGAATATATGAGATTTTGTGGCTCCAAATATGAGATTTTGTGACTCAAAATATGAGATTTTTGTGACACCAAATATGAGATTTTGTGGCTCCAAAATATGAGATTTTGTGGCACCAAATATGAGATTTTCTGGAAATATATTAGATTTTGTGGCCCCAATTATGAGATTGTGGCACTGTAGCAGTACTGTAGCAATCCGAATGGGTCCAAATATGAGATTGTGTGGCTCCAAATATGAGATTTTGTGGCACAAAATATGAGATTTTTGCGACACCAAATATGAGATTTTGTGGCTCCAAAATACGAGATTTTGTGGCACAAAATACGAGATTTTGTGGCACAAAAGACGAGATTTTGTGGCACAAAAGACGAGATTTTGCGACTCAAAATACGAGATTTTTGCGACACAAAATACGAGATTTTGTGGCACAAAATACGAGATTTTGTGGCACAAAATATGAGATTTTATGACTCAAAATATGAGATTTTTGCGACACAAAATATGAGATTTTGTGGCTCCAAAATACGAGATTTTGTGGCACAAAATACGAGATTTTGTAACTCAAAATATGAGATTTTGTGGCACCAAATATGAGATTTTCGGGATATATATTAGATTTTGTGGCTCCAAATATGAGATTGTGGCACTATAGCAGTACTATAGCAATCCGAATGGGTCAAAATATGAGATTTAGAGTCACAAAATCTCATATTTTGAGTCACAAAATCTCATATTGAGTAATTTTTAGAGGGTGCACATTGTAGCATTACCCTTTTTAGTTTTTACCCAAGTTCTTAGTACTTGAAAGGAGGCCAACCATAACAATTGAGTGTGTGTGCGTCACAAATACACACAAACCCCAAAAGGTATCAGTTTGACAAAGTAAGGTATCAGTGACTTGTCAAAACTCATATTACAAAATCATTGAACTAATGGGGATGACCATTTCTACATAGCCTATAAATATGACATTCGGATGTTATTTAGTGAAAAATCAAAATCTATGAGCAACCTGTCGACATTAAACCTCTCAAAAATGGTAGAAATAGGCAAGAGGTAGGAATACCGCGTCTAGATATACTCGACGACCTCATTTTCAAGCCAAAACATGGAGCTTTGTTCGATTTCGAACCAGAAAAAACTTTTCTAAACCCAGTATAGTTCGAGTTTGAAACCCTAGATCTGTTTGAACCAAAAAAATGAGACAGAGATACAAATTCGAACCTGGTAATATTGATTTCTCTTTCTTCTACCTCGATTTGTTCTTCTTCTTCGCGAACCTGGTGAGATTTTCTTAAAAAACTTTTATTAGATGGTCTATTGGATATTGATTGAGTTGGAGATGGTTCTATCATTTAGAAGTTTTCATTAAAAGAAAAAGGCCTCTTGTGAAGTTGTAACGGTGTGGTTTTAGGGTTCTCATTGTGTTTATTGTCATTGTCCATGCACAAATTTGTTCTTCGGGAAAAAAGAGACTTGTTGTGTTTAGGACATGCTACAATGTGCAGCCCCCCTGTTTACATATAAAATTAACCAATCCAATAATTAATTGACACGTAATCAAAAGTGCCAAACATTGGCAATTATCTGTCAATGAAGATACACTGGATTAATAAGGTAAAATTGAGTAAATACGTTGTCGTATCATTTCTCAAACTGGAAGAGCAGTTATTGGCAGTTACAAGCCATTGTTAAAATATTGATTGGCTTTGAAGCCATAATATTAACTGCTGAACACACAAGTTCCACGTGTAAACTTGCGAAACAAGGCAATTGGCAGTTATAACACGTGGAATACTTCTGGAAGGCAGTTATTCCCTTAACATATTATCATTTGAGTTGGTTTAAACAAACGTGCGATTTAAAAGCTTCTGGAAGAATAAAGAATTCAAATTCATACGTGAAGGAAGAATAACTGCCGACTCTCAGAGTGGAAGTTAGAGTTTGAAGCAATCCAGATTCAAATTCATGAAGCGGGAAGTTCAAATTACAAGCAACGTCTATAAATAGAAGAAATTGAAGAGTGAAACCCCCCGGACAAATCTTCAACAAACAGCTATCAAAAAAACTGATGCTTGGTTTGTTCATTGGCAAAGTAGTTTAGGATTTCGAACTCAGTTCGAAGTAGATTAGGAAGTAGATTAGAATTAGATTAGGATTTATCTCGATTGTTCTTGTGACAATCACCCCTATCTCGGTTGTTCTTGTAACAATCACCTGCTCGAAGTTCTCATACATTCAGATTTGAAGTTAGAGACAATTTCAAGTAAGTTTTATCTTTGATTCATCAATGTAGTTGTCTTGTTTCTTTATTGTTCTTTGATTTCCTAAGTTTATTGGTTTGCATTTCTTCACTTATTAAGAAAAATCCTCTTAATTGAGGTAATTGAACCAACAAAACACAATCGCCTGATTAGATTTGGTTTTTCCAAAGTTAATCTGAGGGGGGAGATTGAAACTCTCTCTAGCACGCTCGCATATAATCATTTTTCATTGCAAAGAAGTAAAAAGAACCAAACACCCCCATATGAGATTTTGTGGCTTTAAATCTGAGTTTTGTGGCACTAAATATGAGATTTTGTGGTACCAAATATGAGATTTTGTGGCTCTAAATATGATATGACATACGATATGCACCCCATACATATGGACAACCGAGATTGCGCCACATATAACGTATGGGGATTTGTGTCACATTTGACCATTGACTATATGAGATTTTGTAGCCCCAAATATGAGATTTTGTAGCCCAAAATATGAGATTTTCTGCAAATATATGAGATTTTGTGGCTCCAAATATGAGGTCCGCAAGACGACCCATGACTTGTAACAGTCCAACGCACTGTAGCAAAGTCCAAAAGACAGATCAATATGAGATTGTGTAGCTTTCCAAATAATGGTGATTTTCCTAAATATATGAGATTTATGTATTATTAAGTATGGTGGCATACCATATGCATTTCGTATCTCCAGCCACAAAATCTCATATTTAGAGCCACAAAATCTCATATTGAGTAATTTTTAGATGGTGCACATTGTAACATGACCCATTTTGAAAACCATAAATTTTTTTCCCGAGAGAGCAATACTCTAAAATAGAGCAGTACTCTAACCTCTGTGAACATCTTAGATCCTGTTGTGGAAGACCAGCCAATAGAACCAGAAACCGTCCTCATCATCCCACCCAACACTCCAAACGAGAAATTTAAGCACTCAGAGAGCAAAGAAGAATTATCATCCCACACAAAAGAAGACAAGACCGCACCCGAAAGTAGAATTATCATTCCCATCAAAGAAGCAGCACCGGCAAACCCTCTTTGGAAAGATCTAGGTTTCAGAGATTTGGCCAGGGTTGATTATGTTTATGGCATATTGTAAGTTATTTATGTTCTCTTATTTCAATGGCTATTGTCGTTAACCTCTTCTTTTACTTGATTTTGTTTTTTTTTTTTTTTTTGAGAATTTTATGCGAGTATTGAAATTGATGTCTTTGTGATTGAGATTTTATTTATCTAACTGGCATCCAACACTACTCTTCGGATAGTTTAATAAATTCAGTGGTGTCTTTCTTTGGTAGCCTTGATTTCTCCTAATTTCTTGCTTCAATATCCTCATAGAGTTAAAGAGAACATTAATTTAATTTTGGGATCCCCTGAAGAACCCAAGGGAATAGCAAAAGATTGACCTCATTACCTTACCCACAGTCAAAGGGTTGGATGTAAAAAAAAGCGTCAATTT